>JAVYIG010007448.1:0-102026 GCA_035222895.1 Strongylocentrotus droebachiensis
CCCTTTTCCCCTTTTCTCTCCGTCTTTCCCCTTTTCTTCCTTTTCCGCTTTTTCTCTCCTCTCTCTTCACCTTTCTTCCTTTCCCCCTCCTTTTCTCCCGTCTCCCCTTTCTTCTCATCCCTCTTTTCTTCTCTCTCTCTCTCTCTTCCCTTTTCTTCTTTCCCCCTCCTTTTCTCCTTTTCTCCCTTTTTCTTTTCCCCCTCCCCCCTTTTTTTTTACCAGGGGGCACGTGTCCCCTGTGCCCCTGAATCCGCCACTGGATATGACGGGGTGGGATATGCGTTTGCGCCCCCCTCGGTGACCACTGGCGTTCTGATGGGGAGAAGGGGCAGTGGCCCTCCCAAATAAGATTCAAACGTGGTTTATTTCTAATTCGATACCAGTGATTTCCAAAACTGAAATGACATAAGTTTTCGAGATTCTTCTCACTTTTAGTAAATTGTACTTTTTATGCGTTTGTTGAAAAATGACAAATTCCCAATTTTACAGTTAGGCAAGCAATATATATGCTTATTTAGAGGCCTATATTTCAGGGCCCGAAAAACAACGGACCTAGGGGCTCGAGCTTCCCCCACAATTTTTTGAAAAAGTATATTAAAAAGAAATAGAAAGAATGAGAAAAAGAAGAAAGAACAGTAACCTGCCAGTGCCGCAAAATAATGAGGTATCAAAATATGCTCATCTACCCGTGACAGTTATTAAATGCCTATAACCCCTGAGCTTCCGGGGGCTCTGCCCCATGTATTCCACCTAGGGCCCTAATGCGGGCCCCTGGATGTTCATCTGACAGTAATGTAATGTCTAAAACCCCTGAGCTTCTGGGGGCTCCGCCCCTTGACCCCACGCCAACATGCCAGTCTCACAAATAAGGTATCAAAATATTCTCATCTGACCGTAATTAAATGCCTAAAACCCCTGAGCTTCCGGTGGTTCTAGCCCCTGGACCCGGCCTAGAGCCCTAAAGCGGGACCCTGGTTGCTCATCTGACGGTAATTTAATGCCTAAAACCCCTCAGCTTTTGGGGGCTCCGCCCCCTGGACCCCACGCCAAAAAGTAACCTGCCATGATGAATTTCTAAATTATGATTCCCCTTTATATTTGCAAGGCGCCATTGTTTAATTGCGCAGGTGCATGCTACAAAGACGTAATCATTATAATGATATGCACGCTGTTGATATTGTACCTTGAACCCTCAACCCTGCAAACATTATGTTAATCTGCGCATGCTCTGGGAATCCCACGACTGGGAAATCCCCGCTGTATGAAATGATCGTAAGAGGTCAGAGAAAGGTTCTGTCGATGCACATTTAAACACAGACCTGCTTGCATTGTTGACAGCCTTAATGTGGCGTACCGAATAAAATCAATTGGTGGCGTTTCATATATATATATATATTATATATGTACATGTACATGTATATATATTCAGTTTCGAGTGTGAAGGAGAAGGAACTCGACATGTCATTTTAGTAAAGGTATGTATACTGTTTAAGATTACACCTCATTTTTATTGAACATAATTGCATATATTGTGATGATTAATGTTATCATTATCGAAATTAACCTAATTAGCAACTAGTCTACGCGTATTTTCTGTAAATCTACTCAAGGCAATTTCAATAGCCTTCATAATATACGTCAGCTATTGAAATATGATAACGTGTCAGTGACATTACGCAAGTCGAACAAGATTTCTGATAGATATACTCTGGTATTAACATCGCCCTTGAGTTGGTTTTTCGAAAATAGTTCCTGCGCGGTCGTGGTATTTTTTTATTTAGCACTTTTACTTTTATTGATATGACTTGGTGGTTTTGCTCTTATTTAGTTCTATTATGTGTTTGGGGGTAAAATATGGGTCATCATATAGGGGGAGAGGATGTCTGATCACATCCGACCCCCCCCCCCCCCCCCCAAGAAAAAAAACCAAGAGACGGGCTATAAATGAGATATCCATTTACATACAATATCCGAGACCCTTATCCTAAGAAAATACAAAATATCCAGCGAGTTAATATTGGGTCGCACTACTTAAAAACAACTATTATTCACTAGGAGTAGGACTGACTTGATGACCCACATCCATTACCGATATCACTTAGTTGTAAAGAGAACTTGAAGCAATTAAAGAACCTTCTTTCACATGAAAGTGTAATATGTCACAGCTAGCTATAGATTCTAGAGAAGCAGCAGTTTTACGCCCGGGGGGGGGGGGGGGGGTTACGGCTATTTTATGATCCACATTTTGTTGGCGGCCTATAGCTGCCCCGGCCTTAAAAGAGCGACCTGCCTGAAGAGACTATAGCTGTGATCATGGACGGCCTTTCCGTCCTAATTCATGTTATAAGAAACATAAAGAGAGCAAATCAAAGACGCCTGAGAATCATTAAATCTTCCAATCATATTAATCCGGGAATTTATACTGATCACAATGAGGTCGATCGAAACCGGCACGTTCGAACAAAAACATCAAGAATAAACGGCTTATATTTTATCTACGTATTATATCCCTCAAAAGTGATTCTGAAGTGAGGGCTGAAGATCAGAACAAGATTTTTTGGATATTGTAAAAAAATCCATCCAAGAGACCATTGCTAACGTAAGAAAATTGAGCAATCTCTCACCGATATTGCGCAATGACAGTATTATATCGAGCGGGCGGGCGGGGAATCCCAATCCATGCAAGCACACTTACCCAGTTCATATCTAGTAGCTCGAGCCATGTCAACGAAGTGGCGTATAATGTACGGATGTGGGGGGGGGGGGATCAAATGGCACTATAAAAAGGTGAGAGCGAGGGGATAGATGAAGGAAAATGAAAGAAGAACATGAGTTTATACAAGGAGATAGATTGCTCGAATTCGATCTAGATTATTCTATTTTGTAAATCAGTAAATAACATGATAGTCTTAAATTAAATTTATTTGATGTGGCAGCAGAGAAGGAAATGACATAGGCTATGGATATATAGGCGTGAAAGATATAAGACATATACGGTAAAAGAGAACCTGGAAAGAATAATTATGTGTCGCTTTAAACCTGCACAATTTCCCCAATCTATAGGCAAGGGGTGTATCCCCTACCAGCCTGGGCAATCTCCCCCCTCAAATTTTGACCATATACATAGCACAGCATTGTTCAACTGCAGTGCAAGAGTTTTAATTTTTCGAATATATTTTGAAGTAACGTCAACTTATGAAACAAAGTAGGCTACCAGGAACCCAAATGCCCAAATTTATACTTCTTAGGGTAAATGAGGAAATAACATTTTAGAGACTGACTAAAGTGTATTTTTGCTCGGTCGCTTAATATGTATGCACAAACGGGATAGTTTCAGGCAGCAATTTAATAAAGATAAAGATCAAAATATCCATTCAATAATGTTTAAATATTGCCTTCTGAGGTTTAGATGGCAATACTTGAACCTAAATTCGCAACAATTGAAGTAGAAATATATGCCCATATGTTCAATTTTGAAGTGCATTTGCGATATCTATCAGGACGGATCGAAATGATAATTTACCAATATATGAGTCAATTAGTAGGCGGTTTCCCGGCAAAATTTGTATCATCACGTATTTCAAAACATATTCTTTCACATGATTGGTAATAAGAGCTTCCATTTCCTTTTTTGAGAGGGGGGGGGGGGGGGGGGTTCCAAAACTGGTCTATTTAAGGTCCAATTAGTATCCCAATATGATGATATGACAATATTTGGGCACCTTGCTGCCCGAATATTGTCATCATGATTCGGGTAGCATGCATGGCACCCAATATAAAAATAACCTAATTTATTGTATTTTATCGAAATGAAATTCATTCCACAACTTACAATTAGTGTTCTTTTTGGCTCAGTGGGCTTCACTTCTCGCAAAATTGATCAATCAAGATTGATTCTTATTATGGCAACGATTATATATAATCTTTACATCTTATATTGATGACTAAATACCATTTATTATCAAATTTGTGCCTTTTTATATTGTTTTATTACTCCTACTGCCTAAAAAAGAGGTTCTAAAGAAGAAGAAGAAAAAAACACACACACACTGATCACCCAGATTAGTAGAAGAACAAAGACTGGTGCCCCCCCCCCAATGACTGCATGATTAAGCCCAATCTACGCCACTGTGTATATGGTTCGATAAGGTCTACGCACAATTTTCTTTAACCATAAACTATGCAAAGGATCATTATGAAGCTTTTGTTATGGAAAGAGAGCAATCTCTCACCGAAATTGCGCAATGATATCAATGATATAAATTACATCTAGCCTGTTCACCTCATTGGTTTCTCTTATCACATGACTTTCCCCTGATTGGTATATTTTGTTATGATGCCTGATTTGTACTAAGAGACATCATACATCCTCTTCTTCAACTTCAAGCTCGCCGTAGTTCTACAATTATTGTTTTGGTGAGTCACCAGTTGATAATTAAGTGTAGTTCACCCTACTTCATTAATTGGGACATACTTGTTGTTTTACAAGGTTCTCCCTTCTTCGTTAATGTGGGTTATGCTGACTTTTCTTGAAGTGTTGGTGTACAAGACTCATTTTCACCACTCGAATATCAGTCTTATTGTACTACTTGTGGGTTACCTCGTTTAATATTGCTAGCCTTGTCGCAGTTATTCTTCATGCAGTGATCCTGTTGAGCCAGCTTTGAGGTTAATCTTCCTTTGATAACTGTATTTATTGCCTATATTTTTTTTATTTAAAAAAAAAAATACATTTGGGACAATCGCTTATGATTGTCTTTAGCCATTGAATTGGCTTATTTTCTTTTAACATAGAAATAAGAAATTGACAATTTCTGTATTTTCAGACCAACATTCATTGTCGACAAATTGTTGATGTTGTCAGTTTGGAGCACTTCTCACCTTTTCAGATGGTGCTTCTAATTTGGTTGTTAATACAGGGTTCAAATTAGGGGTTTTGATAGTTTCAGAATTCTAGTTGAATGTGTAAATATATCATAGAATTTGGCTATATTGAAAAGGAAGTTTTGTACTTATATTGACAAAATAAAATAAAAATTGATAGGTAAATGAAAAGTACCCTGATTGCATAACAAATTATATGGGATATGCAATTACGTATATACTCAAGTTTTAGGTTCAATGAAAATTTTGTTTTTTTTTACATAGTTTTACTAGTAGTTTGAAAAGCAGTCAATTCTTTATATTGTTTTACGCACCTCTAGAAAATTGAAGACAATTTTTGCGTAGAAGGATATTTATGTAACAGTTTGAATTTGTCTTTATATTTCAGTTAGTAAATTTCTTATCTCTTCCTTATCCATTACTATATTTGCAATCTTCATTTGCATATTCATTTTCCCAGCTCATGTTCCATTTCATTCACCTTCTTACAGCACAGTCTCTCAGTTGCACTACTGCCACACCTTATTTTCCTCTCTCTCCTTCAAACCCATTCCCTTTGTTGTCTTCTCATTCTCTATGCATGGTTGCCTTTTCCTGCCCTATATAGCAACATGCACTTTCTCTTCTCTCATTCGTTCTCTTTGCCTCTCACCTTTGATCTATCTAGCCTGTTCACCTCATTGGTTTCTCTTATCACACGACTTTCCCCTGATTGGTTTATTTTGTTATGATGCCTGATTTGTACTGTACTAAGAGACATGTTATAATTTTGTATATTAAAGTTAGTTCTGTTCCGTCCTTCTTCGTGTGAGGTTGTGTTATCTACTGTCCTGAGTTACTTGAGTTTTGGTTGGAGAGAGTTTAGATTGTTTTTGATGCAGCATGTTCGATGATTGATTTTGGCCAACTATAATTTCCCTCGGTTAATAAACACGTTACAATAGTGATCGAGCGGGGAATCCCAAGCCCCAAATTTAGAAACGGGATCATGGTTTCAGGCAGCAAGGTCATCCACGATACTGTCTGGCACCTCGCTGCCCGAATATGGCCAGAATATCAACCAGAATAGGAGTACTATATGACAATGAAATGTCGCTTCAAACCAAGGCAATGATAAAATGATTCAAGAACCTGAAATACAAGCAATTATATTGCCCACCATCTGCGAAACATTTTTTTTCTAACTCGTATAGTATACTGGTATAGATCTAAATCTAGAGCCACAAACAATAATATACGCGGTATAACTATAAGCTTCACTAGTCTACTCTCTAAAACTTGATTTTTAAGCTGAGCTGAATTATAAAGAAAAGGAGAAAAGCCGAAATGCCATTACTTTTGCTATTAGCAGGCTATTTGGCATATTGCTGTCATACCCAGGTCAAAATCAAGTTAGAAAAGCTAGGTAAGTTTAGTTCAAAACTATAGTGCAACATGCATGTCATTGTCTGTCTCAATTAATCTCGTCTCATTGATGATCGAGTTCGGTCTTTGAAAGTACGGGATTTGTTACAACCCCACTCGTTCATTTTTTTGTATGGTAATGCCTAATGGTATACCCTCATTTTTCTGGTCAAATAGCTATATTGAATCAACGTGCAGCTTCTACTGCGTAAGTATATATGCAAATAGAAAGGCTGTATCATATTGTTGTCATTTGAAGAAGTGTGGAAATGCAGTTGCAGATTGGAGGGGGGGGGGGGGCTATCAGGTGGGGATCCACGGGGGAGGGGGGTGGGGCCGACGTGCCAGGCCATCTGACCCCCCCCCCCCCCCCAAAAAAAAAAAAAAAAGGAAAAGGACAAAAAATTCTCACGAATTGGACCAAAAAAAAAGAAGAAGAGTGCTCTTACCCCCCAGCCTCGCTTATTTACTCGATGGTCCCTTCAAAACTGGAGGGAAAAAAAAGTGCTCTTATACCCAACACCCCCCCTCCCACCCCCCCCCCCCCCCCCTTTAATATTCGCCGGCTGGCTTAGTCGCCGCTAAATATTTTCTCGTGGATCATGTGGATTGGGCCCGGCCCCCCCCCCCTCCCTCTTGCCGTCATACGGACAAACAAAATGTTATGCCCCATTTACAGGGCATTTTGAGTACATATTTTAACAATAACGATGAGTCAACATTTTTTAGTAACTATAATGATGATGATCATAATAATAATAATAAATTACATAATGTATAAAGTGCTTAATCAATAATAAATTACATAATGTATAAAGTGCTTAATCCAATATGTTTCTAAGCGCTTAACAAAACAAGGTAGAACGAGAATAAACATACAGTACAGCAAAAATAGTTTAGTACATAATTCTAATAATAACATTACAGATAAGTAAAACTTACTTTAAACAAAACTCCCCTATAAATTACTATTAAACAAAAAATACTTCAAAATTTCCTTTAAAAACTCTACAGATAGGGATTGACGGATACTAATTGGTTAACTGTTCCATAATTTAGGGGCTGCAACAGCAAAAATACGATCATCGTGGTTTGAGGACCAAGGGCGTATTGGAAATTAGCATGTGCCAGTTGACCGTAATGAACGTGATGGAACAATAGGCTTGAGAAGGTTGTTTAAATATGATGGAGCATAATCATGTTTAATTTTGAATACTAACAAAAGAATCTTAAATTTTTAATTGATTATGCTTCTAGACCTACTTCCATTTCCTAAAAAAAGGTATCATATATGATTTACAGAAAATTGTAGGCCTATACCCTATTCACATGAAAATAGTTTGATCTCATTTCCCTTCCGATAAATTTGCTTTAGTAGAACTACCGGTATTCCCTTCACAGATTTGTAGTTCACCAAATACTACTTTTTAATGAATTGTGCCTAGGTAAGTCTGGTTTCCTGGCACTATGTTTCATCAGGTAGAATTTATGATTTACTTTTCTTCTCATTGATAGGCATCGGCTAACTGAGAAAGAAGACAACCATGGATTGGGAAGGAATGTGAGTATATATGACTATATGTAAAACTATGATAAAGATGTGGCAATATCCATGTACATGTATGCTTGAATATGTGCATGTTTTGTGTTGTTTTACAATATTACTGAAATGAGAAATTATATATAAAACAACACAATTGTGAATTATCATGTTTATGCCATTTTTTAAACAAGTAATTACATTTGGTTTGTGTGAAAATGTTAATGAAAGTCTTCACAGTATTCAGATTGAATTAACAAGTATTTGATTATTGTTTGAAAGTAGGCCTACAGGTTTGCATGGCAAGAAGAAAACTTGGAGAGTAGATGTGCGGTACAACCATTTGGATAGTCCCTATAAGGACTGTTTGTATTCTGTTGATTGAGAAGTCTTGAGAATCAATAAAGACTCCACGTTTTCGACAGTTGACCTGTCCTTAGAAGAGGGGGGGGGGGGGGGGGGGGGGGGGGGTGGTGGTAATTAATGAGCCCTAAATGTTTTTTCATGAGAAAATTTTTAGCAGCGAATCAGCGGGGGAATGGGGGGTATAGAGCATGCACTATTTCTTTTTTTACTCAACACCCGCCTCCCCAATCCCCTTGAGCAAAAAAATAAATTAAAAAAAATAAAAAATTAAAAGGTATTTTTTCTTCTCTGATTTGGGGCAAGGGGTGGGGGCCCATATCCTCCTCCCCCCCCCCCTCCTTGGATCGGCCACTGGGCTGTGATATGAGGCTGTGATCTGATTTGCCCAGATGATGCGGTGGTTGTATGGGTGTGCGTGTTTGACTATAGCTGATTTTTCTTTTTGCTGAGCCTGTAGACTGTAGATGGCCTTGTGTTCTCCCAGGCGGGCGTCTAAGCTTCTGCTGTTTTCACCAGCCACATTCACAGGGGATGTTGATTATTTTAAGGATATGCGTTAGATTCAATAAGATGCTTTGCTGATGTAGGGAAGTATAATTATTGCGGAGGTGGTAGTCTTAGTAGCCTGGCTTGTGCTGTTAGTGTTGATATCTGAGATAGGTGTTTGCATGGGTCCTGATGGATTTCTTGAGTTATTTTTTTTAATTGTAGTAAGGGCTCTGGTAATAACAACACAAACAAATATAAACAGTCCTTTTGAGGACCATCCACATGGTTGTACATTGAATCTACTTGTTTGATCATTGTTTAAAAAAAATAATATTAACAAATAAACATATTAGGATTAAACAGCTATTAGAATTTAGTATTGAGTGATGTGATACATTTGATTGCAAGCACAGCATTTGTAACAATGAAACTACCAACTACAGACAGACTTAGTGGCCCGAATTCACAAAGCAAGGTTTGAGCTCAGACCAAGGTTTGAGCTCAAACCTCCTTTTGTTTCGCCAAACCTCCTTTTGTTCTTTACAAACCAGGTTTGTAAAAAAACGCGTAAAACGCGTCATATGACGTACGAAAACCAAGGTTTGTCGACAAACCTCCTTTGTGAATTCGGGCCAGTATGTCTCATTTATTACCTCAACTGAACTGCCTTATCCTGTATTGTATTTCTTTGTTTACAGGAATGGTATAGTCCAACAGTGGAGACATCAGCATGCTCCTTTTTTCAAGGCAAGAAAGACAAGATAAATGACAGAGGGATGAAGGAAGAGAAGAAAAGAAGAGAGGAGAGTGAGAGAAAGAGGGAGGGAGAGAGAGGGGTGATATCGAGAGAGAGAACAAGAGAGAGAAAGGAGGGAGAGAGAAAGAGAGAGAGATGCGAAAGTTGGGTGAAGGGTAGGGGAGAGAGTGGAAAGAAGGAAATGTTAAAAAGAAAAACGGGAAAATAACTTGATTGAGAACACAAGAGAGAGGGAGAGGGTGGGGACATGGAAAGAAATAAAAACATAAAGAGAGATGGGGGTTGGGGCAAGAAATCAGTAGAGTGTGAGAGAGAGAAAGGGGAGAGAGAGAAAGAGAGAAAGGGAGGGAGAGAGAGAGAGAGAGATGAGAGTTGGGTGGAGGGTAGGGGAAGAAGAGTATTGATGGGTAAGAATATGAATTCTATTTTATTGACTAGATCAACATAAGAATAATATATTTAATATAGGAGATACATTACATTTTCTTGTAAGTTTGGCGTGACATCATCAATGCTTTGTTAACAACACTAAAGTGCAAGTTTGTGCATGTTTGTGAAAATGTTAGTAATTTTGTAGCAGGTCTATAAGGGAGAATAGTCGCATCTCAACTAGTTTAAGACTCTTACCTCAACTCTTACAACTTTCAAGCATATTCTCTGCGGTACATGTAATATCAAACCTCTCCTTGTTTCTCTTACCATAAAAAGGATTGCATTCTGAATTTCATTGGAAACCTGAACATAGTTGCTACCGAACTACTTAGGGAGGGAGACTACCTCACTGCTGCTGGACACTTTGCCAAAGCGATCCAGCTGTTCAAAGTTCTGGACCGAGATGGGCATCTGAATGATAGATATGATTTGGCCAATCGGAATCTTCTCTACTTTTTGCATGCAGAAGCTTGTATACGTTGTGTAAGGATTAACGTTTGTTTGCATTTGTCATTTGTGAAAGGAATTGATGCGATGTCTTGTGTCATGGTGATCAATACCTGCATAACTTTTGAGGTATTCAGTCTCCTGCAGTTTTGATTTGATAATAAATTCCTTCTTTTCAGATAGTTATGAAGAAGCAAACTGCGACGTTTCTGTATCACAGTCAAAACAAGCAAGAGGATTAGAAATTAGAAACAAAAATCAACTTTCAGCAATTGCTAAGCCTTAGGAGGAACATAAATAAACCTGTATTTCTCTTTCTTTTTTAATATAGATGTAGCTCTGAATAGAATAAAGCAGGAACAGTCAATTTGTTTCAAGTTGTCATTTTTTTTCTCTGTCTTTTTCTCTTTTGTCCACTTGTTTGTTTGCAGTCAGATCAGTATCCGAATGGATTGCAATTTCTTGAGGTAGCTCTTCAAAGTTTACAGAAAGGTAAAGATTTGTGAGTCCCTGTATTTTAGAAAGCCAAGTCACTTAAGGCCAACCTCGCTAAAGTGTGTAGATTTAGTCCACCAATCTACATGTAGTACCATAAAAAAACAGGAATTAAATTGAAAATGCACAAACATGTAAATTACTTTTCTTGCCTCCGCTACAAAGTAGCAGGAGGCATTATGTTTTCCGGTTGTCTGTCCATCCGTCCGTACATCCCGTTCTTGTGATCGTGTTATCCCAAGAACCGATAGATGGATTCCTGCCAAACTTGGGTCATGTATGTATCTGGCAGAGCTAATGAGCTGATTATATTTTGGGGTCACGAGGTCAAAGGTCAAAAGTCTCAGGGCTCATTATGTATGCAAAAATAGCTCGTGATCGCGTTATCTCAAGAACCGATGGATGGATTCCTGCCAAACCTAGGTCATGGATGTATCTTGCAGAGCTAATGAGCTGAGTAGAGTTTGGGGCCACAAGGTCAGAGGTCAAAGGTCACAGGACTCATATGCAAAAATAGCTTGTGATCACATTATCAATAGAACCGATGGACAGATTACCATCAAACTCAGGACATGTGTGTATCTTGCCGAGCCAATGAACTGATTAGAATTTGGGGACATGAGGTCAAAGGTCATTAGGCTCATTATGAATGCAAAAATAGCTTGTGATCGCATTATCATTAGAACCGATAGACGGATTACCATCAAACTCAAAACATGTATTTATCTTGCAGAGCCGATGAACTTATTTTGGGGTTTTGAGGTCAAAGATAAAAGGATCATACATGCATATGAGAAATTGCTTGTAATCACGATATTCTGAGAACCTGTTAATGGATTACAATTAAACTTGATTTTGAAAAATTACTTGTTTTGGTTTGTGAAATCGCTCTATGGCGGAGGCATCATTTTGGGCTGCGCGCAGTCGAAGTTCCATCTAGTTTTTGATCCATTTGTTTGACATATTGTGATTCTGTCATCATTCTCAAAGGTACGCTTAACTCATGTTTTAATTTAATGATATCACTCTACTTCTGTCTCATGCAGAAAATTACATTTGTACATTCTATTCATGATTATTTACTATTTCTCTTTTTTTAAAGTTTCTGGTGATCTTATTGATAAGAAAACCCTCAGACTTGTTGCCAATTTGAAGAAAGAATTGCTGGAATACATGAACTCAGACGGTTTGGCAAACGTTTCACTGGACAAAATCAGGAAGTACAATACAGAACTGCTCACTTTTGACCCTGATAAAATGGTAGTATATGAACATGTATTTTCTATTTTCATTTCACTGCATCCTTATGGATATTAATGTACTTTATAAGCATTTACTCTTTGTTGTCATTCATTTTCTTATTTTTCTTCCTCATGTTATAAATGTTATACTGTCATTACTATTACTATCAATACTAATGTACTATTATTTAATTAGTATATTATTCTTATGACAAAAAATATCATTTTCTGAGGTGTTACATTTCCTTGAATTGGTGCTTGAACTTCAAAATGAATCAATGCAGAAAAAGTCATGTGCATGATTTTTCCATTGAATGGTTAAGAAAAATGGAGCAGAAAACCATAGTTATTAATAATGTTATATTGTTGACTACTTAAATAATAAAGATTAATCCTCTGGGGTATGAAAGAGACATCTGTTGAGAGCCAGATTTGCATTAACTCTATGTTAGAGAATACGAGTCGGTGCAGTGCTGGCTCCAGGTGTTATATAATAATGCACACTTTTCTTAAAAAGAGGAATTAATGCATCTGTTGTAATTGGTAAATTAGAGAAAGAGCAAGAGAGAGAGAGAGAGAGAGATAAAGTTTAAAAAACAGAGAGAGATGGAGTGAAGCTGTGCGTGTAGTTTACAAATTTATGTATTCAAAATAAATCTTGTCTTTCATAATTTCTGCATCAACAGAATCTGTTGATTGATATTGGTCAAATATCAATGTACATGTTATACACATTTTATGCATGAACACATTTGAATAGAAACGTGGTATTGTATTCAGGAAGAGAAATGGGGAGAGAGAGAGAGGGAGGGAGAGAAAGAGAGAGAGAGAGAGAGAGAAAAGAGTGGATAATCCTATTCGAGTCTCATATTTTGTCCTCTGATGGACTTGAAAATGAGCTAATATTGGAGGCGATCATTTGGCAAAAGAGCTTATTTTCATTCCATAGTTAAGTAGTGAGTCACTCAGGAGGTGTGATTTATGTTCCCATACTGCACTGAAATTATGCCAAAAAAACCCAGCCATGACAAAGATATTGCACAATGCCAGAAAAAATCAATGGGCTGCTCAAAATGTGGAATTCCCCACTCAAAAAACCATGTAAAAAAGCCTTGGCAAATCATGCATTCATGTTTTGTCAGTGGCTGCCTCTTAGAAAATGAAGTACCGGTAAGCTGAAAAGTGACTTTCCTTGTGTGCTCCATTTTTTAAAGCAAGACACACAAACATGTACTAGTTGCATGCGAATGGGTGAGTTAAGAATAATATTATGCCTGCTACATTGTTCATGATTTTGAAGATGCATGGGTGATGATGCAAGTTATGTAGAATTGGAAATACATGCTAGTAGATACATTGACAACCACTTTATAGAGACTTTGCTTTATACAAAGAACTTTCAACTCCAATAACCGTGGGATTGCTTTTATAGTGTATACAAATATTCTAAGTCGATATGTTTAGTGCAAAATGTGGTTTTAGCTTACCTCTTCTATAAAATTTGATTTCTCCTTGTCGTGATATATATACTCCTGTGCATTTTAGACACTGAAGTGCATGCATTGTACTATTGCCTAGCCAGACTCGCCGGATTCAAATGCAAGAACAATACTGTGTATATTTAGCATTATACATAATGTGACATACTAGGCCTGTCCTCATCAGCTCGAGATTGCCAAATATCCCACTATTTTCAGACTCGGGATATTATCCTAATGCTCAAAATCACGTCTTCACTAGCCCGATACGCTCATCACAAACTAGCTCGAAAAATAATCTTGAGATTGACGCATACGCACTTCAGAGACCGACTGTACGACCAGCACGCGGATTAAAAATTTAACCCGCGCTGTAAAACGTTAACAAGTGCCGGCTGTCAGTGGCTGTGCATGCATGCAGCGCAGGTTGGAGCATGTGCTACAACTACTTTATTTACAAACTCAGATATTTGGCTACGTACTTCGGTCTGATGAAGACGGGCGCAATCTATTCCGCTATTTGGGAAATAGCGGGATAGTTTGCAAACTAGACCAAGATTTCTTGGGATATTATCCCGCTAATTGCTACTTGATGAAGACGCAAATTGGATAATTTGCGATCGGGATAGTTCAAAGAGCGGGATATTTGGCAATCTCAAGCTTATGAAGTCAGGCCTACTGAGAAAAGCTCATAACTCCTAATCTTTGATCATTGATGTCTTATGAGCACTGAGTCCTCTATTTCACTTTGATTTGATTGTATGCCTCTGACTGTGCCATTCTACATAGGTAGCAACATTCACATTGAGTGTGCATATATGACAGGACGTACATGTACGTTGTATACAATCTTACTTCCATTTATTCTATTCCAAAATTACAATAGTGTTATATTACCATCAATTTTTTTTCTTTCTTGTATTACTACTATTATTTCATAAAGAGACATGTCTGATTGTGGACGAATTATAAAAGACTTGCGTTACTCGTACAGGAAACATTGGACCCAATTAACCCATACATGATGACACAGATATTCTTCATGCTGACGTTTAAAGGGGAAGTGTACCATGATTGGTTTTTATAAAACAAACAAATTGATAGAAACAGATAAGTGAAAGTGAAAAATGAAACTAAAATCCAACAAAAACTAAGAAAGTTATACATTTTTGACGATATTATTAATCAAACACTAAGTGGCAAGTACTCTGTACTGTTTTTTTATTTCCATTTTCTGATTTTTTATCAAGTAATATTTTATTTTCAAGCAGGAGATGTGTAAAAATATATGTGCAATAATAATATCTAGGGTGTTTAATATGTATAATATATTATATACCTCACTTAAGTAATCCAGCAATCTGATTGGTCGAAATTGCATTCATAAACTTTAACTGTTCCTGTAAAAACAGACCTATTTTCCCAATAACCATGGTTATTGGGAAAATAGGTCAGTCTCCATGGTTACCCCATAGGTTTACATGTTAAAAAATGGTCTGAGCGATTGAGGATACCGTACGTGTGCGAACAATTGGTCGATAATTTCAATACAATTGAATCTCGATCGATCTTACCGACAATTTTATCTTGCATTGTTGACATGAAGACGAAAATAAACTCTCAAAAACAAAAAAACAACATCTGCCGATAGATCTTGATCTAAGTTCGTGCCAATATGCATTGCAAAAGTAAACGAAGGGTCCGTTTCATGGAGCTTTTGCGAAGCATCCCTCACGCGAAGCCGTTTTCAATCCATTTTAATGTATATATTGGAAAAAACTGCCAAGCAAGGTAACAGTGCGCGATAGCCGAGTGGTCTAAGGCGTTGGTTGTCGATACATCACCTGTTGTACGCAAGAGTTCGAATCCCATCTTCGACAAAAAAAAAAAAAAAAAATTATTTTTTATTTTTTAGTCTATTTTTTTCGGCATATAAAAGTATTAATGACTGCTTTAATATTCGAGAAATAGTTGTTTTTATACGCTCTCGGGAAGGTTACAATTGGGCTATTCCCCTCGGCACGCCTCGGGTAATAGCACAATTCTAACCTCCCCTTGAGCGTATAAAAACAACTATTTCTCTCAAAGCAGTCATTAATACTATAGTATTACATAGTGAAATTTAATAATTTATTTTGTTGTATAGGGCAAGCATATATATATATTTATACATTCATACATGTAGTAACATTTTGATTTTCTGTTTTAGTTGCTGACCTTTCTATCAGTACCGTCAACAAAAATGAAACTATTCTATGGCAATTTTATATTTCTCTTCATCTAGAAAATCGTGATGAGCTTCTTTAGGTGGGGTAACCCAAGAGAATTGTTTGAAAGAATTTGGACTATTCTTGGACCTGCCGATGAGGGCGCCAGTGCGTCGGCTCAGGGACAAAGGAATCATAGGGTGGAGATGGACTGGATACCTATAGAGCATCGACAGATTGCACAGAGGCAACACTCACACGGACAACATCATGGTGTAAGCGGGGTTTCTTGCTTATTTACTCAAATGGTGTCCAGAAGGACATTGTTAGGGTTTGCATGCATTCAGCCCAATTATTACATTCTGACATTTTGGTCTGAAGTCGAATTTAGGTTTCATGGGAAAGCTGGTGACCTTTTCCCCAAAAACCAGTGTACAGGGTTAACATTAGGGATCCAACAGCATTTTTAACAGAATACATGTTATACACTAGGCTTGCGGTTGCACCATGTGAGAGAGAGGGAGGATTGAGGAGTCCTGAAAAGGGCTCGGTAATCTTTCTTGAGGGTTTGTAGTCCTGAAAAGGACTGCTGGTGAAGTCTTGAAAAAGACTGTTGGTTATCTTTCTTAGCTTATAGTTCTAAAGAGAACTATAGCGCTTGGAGAGGATGGGTGGCGGGAGTGGCTCGACGTTTCGAACAGGTTGACTATCCGTCGTCAGGAGTGGAGAATAGCTGGCGTGCGTGAGCTTAAGTCACTGTGGTGCGGACGTGGGGGAAATATACATGATCGTGTGAGCTTGAGTCATCGGAGAGTGGACATGGGTGGTCTGCTTGTGCGTCTGCTTGTCCGTCTGGGCTGGAGTCTCCGGGTTGCCGACTTGGGGGGAGTTTGGAATCCATGAGTGGGGAGTGCTGTCGGCGTGACGCTGTGTGTGTCCCCGACATAGGCGGCGTTGTAGTCTGCTGTCGTCTGCTGTGCATTGTAGCTGTGGGGCTGGCGGCTGCTTTGAGGGTTCGGCGGGTGGCAGTGGTTGATGTACGGGTGTCGGCGGGGGTGGTGAAGGCGGTGGTGGGGGAGGAGTGACCGGGAACTTGTTGATGAGGGGTTTCCAGATGTCGTTGATGTATAATCCTGAGTCTTGGGGCATGGTGTTGTGGCGGTGAATTTTGATGGCTTCTCGGATTCGGCGTGTGTGCCAGTGCTTCATTATGGAGATGAGATGACTGTTATCCCTGCGCTCTCTGACAAGGGCTTGCCCTGCCTTGTGTATGATCAGTTTTGCCTGTGGAGTGCTGATTGAAGACTTGAGTTGTACTCCGGTTGGGGTGATGCTTGAGTCACGGCAACGCTTGAGGAAGGTTAGGTGATTCTGAAGTTTGGCTTCTTTAACGTAGTTACGCTGCAGTTGTCGGGATGATACTTGGGTCGGCTCCCCGTAGAGCTGGGTTAGATGCTGCTAGTAAGTATCGGTTTGCATGGGGATGTAGATATACAGTAGGCTTGCGGTTGCACCATGTGAGAGAGAGGGAGGATCGAGTAGTCCTGAAAAGGACTCTCTGTAATCTTTCTTGAGGGTTTGTAGTCCTGAAAAGGACTGTTGGTGTAGTCTTGAAAAAGACTGTTGGTTATCTTTCTTAGCTTATAGTTCTAAGGAGAACGCATGTAGTTTGGTGTCTGGTTTTGAAGTCTTATCAATAGTTTGTTAATCTTTGTGGAGCTGATTATTAGTTGTACCAGTATTATTCTGTTATTATTGTGTTTTTTTTGCATATTTGTTTTAGACTCATCTTTAGTGTCCCTGTGTTGCTTTGATGAATCTTTTTTTAATTTCATCAGAAGAAGAAGTCCCGCCGTGATGGGAAAGATAGACCATCTCATGTCTCTGGATCTGTCCCCCAGCTGTGGAGTAGTGAAGGAGGTAATGTTACCCGTCAGGGACAAAGGTCACCCGGACATCCACCTAGATCAGGGAGATCTTCTGGTGGATCATTCACCATGCTGTCGAACGCCAGAGAGAACACACCAAGCACAAGGAGGAATTCTCAAAATGGAGCTACCAGCAGGCCAGGGAGAAGTACCCCTAATCAGACCACAGGACACCCCACCGCTACGATGGGTAGCATCACTTGCAATCATCATAGGAATGTGAGGAAAGTCTCCAGCCAAGGAGCAGCTTCTACCACCAGCAATGAGCTGCGATCACAAAGAGCAGGTTCCGCAGGACAGCCGGCTCCTGGCCCAGGAGTTCTGGGAACGTACCAGGGCCCTGCCAGTGCAGAAGAATGGGTAGGAGACTATAAGCTCAGGCTTGCATGTACGAAATGCTTCACAAACGAGGCTCGCAAGCATGGCTACAACAGTTACAGGTGAGGTTTACGATTGTCTCCTTAAGAAATTTGTAGGCAGAGATTGGAGATTTTATACTAAAAGAATTGGTATCAACATCTCTTTTTTTTCCTCCAATGGTTGGGTATGCCTTTTTTAATCCAGTAATTGATAGTTACAAAAGAAAAGTTGTAAGTCATTAGAAAATGACTTGTATCATTAATTGTCAAGTGGAAGTCTTGTTTTTATAAAACATTTCATAAAAAATATATCTTCATTATTTTTACTGTCTCCATTGTTAGTTTTTTCCACAAGTACTCTTCTGTTTGTTTCATGTGCATATTATTATTATCATGTGCATATCTATATTTTTTGTTGTTGATTTATTAAAAGCGATAAATACTTTAATTTGATACAAAATTTAAGTACAGTTTTTTAAAGTGAAATGTACTTAGCAATGCATGAATTTGAACTTCAACTCCCATGTGTGTTTCTCTTAGGCTGAATGTGAATCCAACTCATTTTCCAAAGTGCGCAAGAGACTACTTACTGTGCCAGTTGGCTAGGACACCCAAGAGTGGTCACCAGGCTGTCTATGGCATCATGCGTTGTCGGCCTGATGATGCAAAACACAGTCTCTGTGACGACTTCCAAAATGGAGATCCATGCAAGGTATGCCTTTCGAAAGATAATATTCACTCAGATATGATCTCCCACTTGCACTACATAAGAGATGATTGGTGCTACAAAATCATTTTGATGAATGATCCCTCTATGAAAGTCCTGTGTACTTTGGGCTACATGTGACCCCTGTTTCAAAGGCCATGGCTATTTACACTCAATTTATCCATCATTTACAGGACTTTAAGATGTATTTGTGTAAGTTCGAAATTACCTTGGATCTTGATTTGAAATATTAGAAAGCTTTATATTTGTTTAGGGAAAGAAATATTAGGTGTAATTAAAATACATTGTCATTCTCATATCATAAACCTTTCCTCCTTCCTCCCCTTCTTAAAATCAATTGCAGGAATTATCTTGCTGCTATTGTCACAGCAGGGAAGAACAAGATATCTGGCTAGCTGAAAAAGAAGGCAGGTTTCCAAGAGATAATGTCATAGCTCTCTTGAAGACTCAAGGGCAACATGACCAAGGGAAATCCAACAGAAAAGGTAGCACTCCTGCCAGATCACGAAGTGAGAGTCTTGTCTCCCAAGACGATGGTGACTCCAAGAGTTGGAGCAACAGCAGTGCCAGGCCTCGAAGGGATAGTCAGCTTGACCAATGTGTTGGTAATACCAAGTACAGAAACAACAGTGTGGCAAGATCACGAAGTGGAAGTCTACAGACATCTAATCTGGGATGTTCCTCTCTCCAACACGAAGATGTCGAGACGCAGTCTCTCAATAGTTCAGATGAACCCAAAGAGATGTATGAGGCTACGTCAGGTGCAGTGCCGGTGAAAAATCCATTTGAAGTTCTGCAGGATGAAGACAGGAGTGCCTGGCAGAGAAGTGGAGTCAAAACGTCATCTCGGCCTCCAAATCAAAGCAGTAGAGTTGCTGCAGGTACCTTTCCGATATCTTCTAGATTGCCATTTAGGCAAACTGGCATAAATGTGGTACCTAGAGGAGTCGCCACTGCTTCATCCGTCTGCAATTCTCCTGGGTTATTGTGTGCCAAGAGCAATAACCCACAGACGTTTCAACAGAAGTTAGACGAAACCCTTCTGAATGAACTCAAACGGATTGGTGGAAAGTTTCTTGTGGTTTGCATGCAATGCTTTGAATCTAAGCCAGTGAAAATCAGCCCTCCCAATCCGAATAATCCTACAGTTTGCTCGTACAAAAAGCATTCCATAACCATGATGCCTAACAGGTACCTTGTCCATCAGTTTGGGGGTGGCAAATTCACAAAGATTCGTGAGCGTCCTTTCAGGGTGATGCATAAGCCTACGGCCGTCTGTCGGTATGTTGATAGGATGTATGGATGTGAGAGAGGAGACTCTTGTCATTTTGCTCACAGCGAGGCAGAGGCTCAGGTCTGGTGGTTAGAAGCAAGGCTTGGAAAACAACGAAAAGAGATTCTTGAAACATGCCTAGGGCTGAATCGCCCAGCAGCAACCAGACTATCACCTGCAGGATCACGACTATCCGTCCCTCATGCACTGATCAATCCACACCAAGGCACTTGGGGCAGTAGCAGTGAGAGAGCAAACAACAACAGCATTCTGAAGCAGCCACCTTCTGCAGTATGTGCAATTGCTGTTGAATCGTGTCACTCCAAAGTCCCTTTTGGTCATTCTATCAAGGTAATTAGCCATCATAAACCTTACTTCTTATCAAGCATCAAACTGCTCACCTATGATATATCACACACTTTGAACATGACGGCAAAAGAAAGAGGACAAATTATACGGTCCCTCACTCTACCCTCAACAATTGCTGTGGTAGACAAAGGAACATCCCTTCACTGCTATTATGTAAAAATGTGCAGAACAGGTGAATATGCATGTGACACCTGTTCTACACATTTTTACATAATAGTAGTGAAGGAATGTTCCTTTGTCTACCACAGCAATTGTTGAGGGTAGAATGAGGAACTGTATATTTTGTCCTTTTTCTTTGTCCGTCATGTTCACAGTGACAGGAGACCATGAGAATCTGGGCACATTGCAAGCTTTTGCCATGTAAAACATTTAATCCAGGGACCAGTGATGTAATGAGAGTGACATGGCACCTGCACACCTGCCGACCAGTACGATTTAGTCGTATTTCGTATTAGAAGCGAATACGACAGTACGATTTTCTTTTTTTTATTTTATTTTTTTTAATTTAAATTTGTTCATTAATTAATTCATTTTCAATGACAAAATGCCCATTCTGTCCTGTAAGGAATACTTCAAGCATCTCACGTAGGCAATTTGGGGATGTTTATTGGTTCATCGAACACACCAGTCGCGACGAAATCACGCATATTCAACGAATAATCCATAACAAAAATCTTCCTGTATGTAGGAAGTGCAAGGGGCATTGATCCGCATAACAGTCCGTGTTTATTTTTTAAGAAACTTTTGTCAGTAAAATACAACTTTTGGGATTAAAGAATACAGTTTTTGAACTCCAGAGGTTGGCAGGTCTGCACCTGTCTGGGATAATAATGATCTAGTCTTAGTCACGTAGAGACATAATGCTAAATGAAGGTAATCAAAGAATTTTCCTCCTTGTCTTGGTCTGAAGACCCAAGGACTTGACTGCAGCCGTGACGGAGTCTCAGCATGCTGCAAAGATAAGAAAACAATTTTTTGAAAGATACATATGTTCATTTATGATAATATTCTCATTGAGCAAAGACTCCTCTTCCTTCTTATTATGAACAGCGTGCTTGTGGTAGATGCCTGCGTGAGAATCCGAACCGCATCCAGGAACAAAGCTCCAAGAGCCCATCATACTGCAGTGGGGCTAGCCGACACTCCTGGGGAGCAAACATTCTGTATGTGGTACACTCCTCGAAAGACAAGCAATGGGTGCGTGTCAATCCCCGCCATTCCCGACTGTGGTCTCACACTAAACTCCACTTGTGTCGGAATGGGAAGCAGTGCAAGCGGGAAAGTGTGTTTGGAACAGCATGCATGCATCCTCATACACAAGAAGAACTTGAACTCTGGGAGTACCAGAAACTACATAATTGTGAGTCAGTTATTGTTTGTACAGAGACAGACACCTGTAGATTTATTCTTATTTTAACCTACACGTTTGTAATATGTCCCACCAGCTTTCATTAGATCATCATAAATAAAATTTCTATTATCTTGAGATTTCATTCCTTGATGCACTGCTGAATACCTTTCACAGAAAAAATTGTCACAGTTTTTTAAATGCTATCATTTTCTAGAAATGATGTAAAGACCAATCTTGCTAAAAATTGAATGCACAACAATTTCATAGGCCCCACCCAAGGCATCATAATGATTTAAAGGAATTTGTAGTAGTGGAGAAGAAAGGTCATTACTTAAAGATATATTAATACAAAGCTGTCTTCAGACTCATTCACATATGCTGCAGTAATTTTTGTGTCTACTAAATGATTTTCAGGTAAGGATGTAAAAAGTAATAGCTCTGAGCAAGAATGGTTCTTATGCGCATGTATGATGTACTCATTTATGTATGTGTTGTAAGATATAAGACAAGGTGTAAAGTGCAGTATTCCCTTGGGAAACTGTGGCAGCTTACCATGGCATACGTGAACCAGCCTTTAATCCTAAGTTTCAGATTGTAGTTATGAGTACGGTAGTCATTCCATTTTCCTTCCAACTAGTGACTAAGCTGGAGGAGGTGGTTCGCTTGCAACAGCAGGCTCAGGCAGCCAGCAACCCTCTCCCCAAACCAGAGCAGACGGCTGTAACCCAGCACACTTGCTCGTTCTGCAAGTTCTTCAGCACCTCCAAGACAGACTTTGAGAATCATCTCCTGACCACCGACCACAAGGCCATGATCTTTTCCGACTCTGATCGTCTGTGGAAGGAGCGTGATCCCCCAAACTTGGTGCAGGATGGCTGTTACGAAATGTGCAAAGAGTGAGCTTCTTTATTTACCTCTTTGCTAATAATGAACAATAATAAGATTGATCTATATTGTGCAGCTATGATCAAATAGACTCTACTACGCTGTGTTGAAGTATAAAAGAACATTTCCTTTTAATAGTCAGTTAGCCAAAAAGTGACTTAGTTGATGTTATAATGGTCCAGAAACTCAAGCAATCTGCTGAATGTTCAAACTCTAAAATTTGGAGAAATACCCATGAAAGATATGCTGTGTGTGAAATGGGAAATACAGCAACGCTGCCGCAGTTTAAAAAAATAGCCTTATCTGTGGCATCCGATAGGTGGCCCACCATTTAACAAATACTGGGAATCAGAGAGATTCACCCATAATCTGCCTGTATATGATAAATTTACATGCTGCGCAAACTCCGTTTGCCTCTGAAAGGAATGCCACCAAGCAGTGTGAGCACTCTGGAATGTCCAAGGAAGAGAACGAGTGCATCTATGCACATAGCATGGAGGAGCTGAGGGAATGGAAGCAGCGCCATCAGCACCGCTTGATGAAGCTCGGAAAGGCTCGTGAGATGAAGCTCTACTCCTGGCTGGACAATCTGGTGGAGGAGAAAACATCTGCCGAGGATATGGAGGATGTGGTAAGAGGCATTGAATAGTATAGAGATATCGACTATTACGAGAGGACTGGCTGGTTTTATACGCGCTCCTTGGGGTGATAGCAGCAGAGGCAAATTTCCCGAGAGCCAGTATAGAAACATCTAGTCCTCGAGTATTAAAGCAGTCGATATCCCTTTTATATGCCGAATTCAAACACAAATCTACCAAGAATTCTTATCTTATCCTTTTATCGAGTAAAAATTGATTAAAAACATCACAGAAAATCTGATAAACTGTCCGATTATCACCGCCCGAAAAATGACTGAAATTTTCGATCAGTTGGGAATCGCAGGCAAAAAGCACTGTATGATGTCCGCGCTCGCTTAAAGAACATTTTAACACGTAAACCAATGGGTATCGCAGCAAGATTTTATTATTTTCCCGGTAACTAGAATTTTGCTGGGATTTTACTCTTGGACTATGAAAGGGTTTGGCATTTTTCGTTCCTTTACGGGAATGTCTAAAATCACGACTACAATTTTGACCAATCAGATGGCTGGAAATCTTAAGTGAGGTATTTAATTTATGATCATGCTCTATCTCACCACCCCTGGGCTACCAATTTTTTGGACAAATTGTCAAGAATGAACTTAATAAGTGAAATTCTGACTTTGAATGCACTGCTTCCTTGATAATTTGGGCATAAGATGATTTCCATGGATGTAATCTATGCAATGAGATAATCGTAAGAGTACTGTCATCGGTTTAAAAAAATGTAGATTTCCTTAAGCTAACTGCATACTATATACGATCCAACAACGATGTTATTTTTTGAAGAACGTCCAAGAGTATTTGATGTGAACATTAATAAATATAAAATCTAAACGATGGAGCTTTTTATTTTTTATATGAATAGATGAAATCTATTTCTGAGTATTGCAAACTTCCTTGTTGGGTTGAAGGCCAAATTGGATCCAATCAATTCGACTTCAGACCAGTTTTGTAATTGTCTACGATTTAAAGCGGATTATTTCGGGGGCTTCTAACGAGTGAGCCTTGATGAATGGCCAGCTGTAGTGTCAAAGTGACCTTATTTATACAACATTTTTTAATACAAGTTTTGTATAAGTCTAAACAGAATATTTTACACATTTTCCGATATTATTCATTAGATTACTGATGATATATTTGGCATCGAGCTGGACTGCAACAGGGATGTAGATGTTACCCAAGAGCTGCCTGCATCTGATGTGATCCAATGGCGTGTTGTTCTTCATTGTGGCAGTGAGGTATGTGTCATATTCCATTTAAATTTCACCCCAATGACTTCTTTTGTGTAATATCTCTTCCTCTCTTTTATGACTGTGCTTTGGCTTTGTTGCTTGAGTCTTGGCCTTCCTTTATATCTTCCTGTAATTTTATGGAAAAGGAATAACACATTTTTATATAGATCCTGATCCTAAGACAGCAGTTGATAACTTCATTGTTACCGTTGAGGATGTTTTGAACTGCCATGCCCCCTTGAAAACCAGAGTCGTGAGAATCTGACCAAACAAAAAGTGGTACAATGAAGAAATAGCTAGTGAGAAGCAAGTGCGGAGACAACTAGAGAGACAATGGCGTAGCTCCAATCTCAAAATTTGTCGCCAACTATATACCACTCAGCGAGGGAAGTCAAATCTCTTATCAGAGCTGCCAAGCGGACCTATTTCAGTAGGCTTGTCGAGGATTGCCATGGACACCCTGGACAATTTTACTGCCTAACAAACAAACTCCTGAACAGAAATGATGATTGTTCTCTGCCGGATCATGACTCTTCCCAGAAACTTGCGAAGGACTTTGGCCTGTTTTATAGAAACAAGGTGGAGACCATATGCTCTATTATATCTGAGGCCCATGTTTAATAGGGTGAGGTGTCCAAGTTCAGCTGGTATTAACACTGATGCACTTGACTCTTTACGACCTGTGTCAGTTGATGAAGTGATTTCCATCATCCTGAAGTCTTGTAACTTAGACCCCATGCCAACTCGTCTACTAAAGCAGTTTCTACCAGTAGTGGTTCCTGCCATCACCAGCATCATCAACACCACCTTTGACTCCGGGACTGCCCCTCTTCTCTTAAACTCGCAAATATCCGACCAATACTGAAAAAGCCAGGGCTAGACAAGAACTCAACGCAAAACTATCGACCTATTTCTAACCTCCCTTTCCTTTCTAAGGTAATGGAGCGTGCAGCTTTATTGCGTCTCACAGATCATCTATTGGACAATGCAATCCTGGACAGTCATCAATCAGCGTACAGAGCGAATCACATTGTTTAAACTGTCCTTGTTAGCCTGACAGATCATCTCCTCAAGCAGATGGACGAAGGCAATCTAACAGTGTTAGTACTGCTTGACGTATCTTCTGCTTTTGACACTGTACTCCACTCTTTGCTGATTGACCGGCTAAAAGAATTTGGAGTAACGTCAACCACCCTTAGATGGTTCACATCCTACCTTAGTGATTGATTTCAGCGTGTGAGTATCGATGGTGTGAAATCCGACGCAACACCTGGGATCTGTTGGTGGCCCGCTCTTGTTCTCCATATATACCCAGCCACTTGGTGAACTGATCAAGCGTCACAACGTTGGCCATCACTACTACGCAGACAACATCCAACTCTTTATCTCCTTCCCTCCATGCAGTCATAATTTGATGTCCGCCATTATAGCGTCTGGAAGAATGTGTGGTGATATCAGTGGGTGGATGACACAAAATAATCTAAAGCTCAATGGAGGGAAAACTGAGTTTATGATTTTAGGCTCAAAGGTCATGCTGAACAAGAACCCGGAAAGCTTCATTACAGTTTTTGATGATCGGGTCAGCCCTACAAATAAATGTCGGAACCTTGGTATTGTCATCGACTCGAACTTGACTCTAAATCGTCATGTATCGTACACATGTAAAGCCATTAGATTCCAACTCTGCAACCTTTCGCACATCCGAAGATTCCTGACACGTAAGGCTACTGAAACCATGGTTCATTCCTTCATCTCTTCCCGCTTAGTCTTTTGCAATTTTCTTCTGATACGTCTTTCTGACTACAAGCTGCTACACCTCCAACAACTCCAGAACTCAGCAGCCAAACTTGTAATTCTCACTAAAGGCACCACTCACATCTCATCCATCATTCAGGCACTGCACTGACTTTCTGTCCGCCAGCACATCATCTTCAAACTCATTCTTTTCATCTATCAAGCTCTTCACTGCACTGCACCCTCATACAAAAAAGACCTAGTACACCTCTATGAACCACCACAACAACTCCACTCTGCTCACACCCAACTATTTTGCATCCCACATTCACGGCACTCCTGGGGAAGGCAATCACTTTCAAGTTCTGGCCCTGAACTGTTGGACACACTCCCTCCTCACCTCCAAAATGATAACTCCTACTCACAGTTCAAATTTCTGTTAAAAACATTTCTGTTCTCAACGTATTAGTTTGTTAAATTATGTCTTACATTGTACCCTTATATAACTTTTATTACTGTAATATGCTTTGTATTGGATATTAACAACAGTATATCCTATATGTTTCAATTCATACCTGTGAATTAAGCGTATGTAACCATGCTTTTAGGTTTTAACAAAATATTGTAATTCTATTATTGCAAAATTATGTCCTGAAGTATGTTAAACTTTAACTTATGTGCGTTTTACTTTCTTTCTTGAATCACTTGATGGTCGTATGCCCACATTATACAATTTTCACACGACTGCGCCAGGAGTGTCAATTTTGACAGATATGGCACATTATTATTAAATGTTCACTATTATTAAACTTATGTATATTTTCTATACCCATCCCTAAAACAATGTACATGTGTACTTACAATTTTTTTTTTTGTCCCAATATAAACAATGCTATTATTCAAACACAAGCAGCACTGAATCTTTCCCTATCATGTAGTCATGAAATCTTCTCTTGATTAGCAAAAGTTAATGGACTGGTAGAAAAGATACATGTGCTGAAGAAAAAAAATTGTTATTGTCTGTCTTCCTTATGCCATTACAGAAAAAGCTCAAGAGGGTAGGGCTTCTTTTTGATGAGCACCGTTCTCACTTCCATCTGTCAGAACCTGAAAAAGAGTATCGCCCCCAGACATGTCCAGGTGGTCTTCTCAGACGTGATGACTCTGATGAGTACAGCCTAGCGGTCAACTTCATCCAATCACACTCAGGCGTGTTCAAGCAGTGGCTTGTCTTCGACTTTGGTTAGATATTTCTTAATTGTAATTTTTGTTGTTAAGTATAATAAGAATTATAGTGGGTTCGTGTACATCACTCATGTCTATCAATTGCCACTCCGGGCACACCATTGTTAGCAGTCACGTCTAAATTTTTCAATCTTGCGTGTCAATAAAGTACTTGTATATCACACTATGGCTTTGTTTCTGCATTAATGAATGAAAACTGAAAATAACTATTTTTGTTATAGCAGTCATCTTCATCCAATCATGCTCCAATTACCTGTTCAAGCAGTTAAATTGCTTGTCTTCAATTTGGGTGAGAGTTAGAATTTTCATAGTTGCAATTTAAAAAAAAAATAATAGTAATAATAATAGTGGGTTCTTGAACAGCACTTATGTTGCAACTCCTGACATGCCATTGTTATTACCCCATCGTTTGTACGGCTGCTATTACTTGTGGATGTTCTCTTTAACTATTACTGTATGATTTTTTTGAGAAGTGGTCAAGGTTTCAAAATTGTTTTTTCCCAGAATTCTGGAAGCTAATTTCCCATTGCTTGTGAGTGACATACATGTTTATCTTTGTGTTTATTTTAGGTGATCGGCCATGTCTTGCTCTGAAGCTGTCAGTGACCATTGGTTTCAAGAGTGAAATGAAAGAATTGGAGTTTAAAGAGCAGACGGTGAACACAGCTGACTTGTGGAATGAGAGTAACAGTAAAATCATCAAATGTGCCCAACTGGGTGAATGGACTCAGAGGTAAGCTTTGTCTTACTTAAATAAAATGGTCCATATTAAGGTTATGTGTATGATTTTGAAGGCATCCTCTTCTGTTGTTTTCTGTTTTCCTTATGCCTAGGTCACATTTGCCGGGGCGGCTGTGCGGTCTAAACTATCTACAGCTGATAGCAATTATAGGGCCGCCGCAGCATTCCCATGGTCACATACAGAAAACCTGAGGCTGCCGAAGTGATGACGCAAGGTCACTTAAGGCTGCCCTAGGGTGCCCGTGGAATTCCTGCGGCCGCCGCAATTTTGTTGGGTTCTGCAAAAGTCAATTTTAATTCATAAGACCTGTTTATAAGAGTATGGGACGCCATAGTGAAGTTTAGTGATGTTTATTCGTTTCATTAATAAAAAACTGAAAACTTCTAGACTAAGTGTCACACAGGTAAGGAAATACTACGTCATTAGTCTGTTGTACATGTACCTATGCTTTGTAGCTCACAAGGACACCTCACACCTCAGGGGCTGTATAAATGGTACAACGCAAACAGGCTACAGTACATTGACAGCTTTAATTGAATAAGGTGCGTGATGATACAACCAGCTTCGCTTAAAAGCAAGTGGAAGAATGTCCGTTATATAAAATGCCCATCAGGGCCTAGCCTGACATACTCCACGTCCAGAAGGACTACTTTTGGAGCATGAATGCACAGCCTTCTGGACTAGGTATAATAATCAATTAAAAAAAAAAGAAATGAAACATATGAGAGAAAATATCATAATTTTATTATGATACATTTACATAATATTACCAACAAACAATTTATGGATAGATAATCAAGGGACTACTTTGTCCTTAGAGTAGGTACACCAGACCCACGTGACCCATAAAGTCATTAAACTTTTGGGTCTGACACGTATGTTTAAATTAGACACACCAAAAATGCTGTAAGGTGTTCTTGAATGAAAATCCAAGTTTTAAAAAGGTAAATACAAGTTTGGTCACTACAGACCCAAGGACAGCCGCATTGCAAACGCAAGGCCACCGTACACCCGACGTATGGTCGCCGTGGAACTGCTCTACGGCATGGCTACGGCGTGTCTAATTGCTACGACGAACCTAGAAATGAAACTCCGCATTATAATTCCACGGCAACCCATGCAGCCTAGATAGGGATACGCCCTAGAGTGACCCTGAGGCCACCGATATTCTCTTTGGCCGCTGCAACTATCTCTCAATTTCAGGGTTGTACGGCATTATTAAAGGAGACCCTATAATGGATTCCTTTTCCTATTTCCCCCATTTTCCTAACAGTTTGTGTTTGTGTATTTCATAGCATAAAATAGTATTTTCTTTTTGTTGTATTTACCTTGTTGAGTGCATAGATATATTCTGGTATTATGATTGTCATCGCCCATGAGTTGGGTCTCCTCATTACTACCCCATAGCAACAAAATGTGCCTGCTGCATACTCCTGCCGCAGACCTGTGGCAAACTTGCCGCAGCAAAGAAATGTGCCTGCCGCATGCCACAGACCTGCCGCAGACAGTCATCATTTTCACATGCAAATTAGTTTTGCCGCAGACTTGCCGCAACCTTGATGCATACTCTTTGTCATGTATATTCCTAAATTTCATCCCATGTAGACCTGCTGCATACTTGCCGCATACTTGCAGCAGACCTGTGGCAACCTTGCTGCATACTTTGCTGTGGCCTTGCCACATACTCTTTCATATCCACCCCAGTCTGTGGCAAGGTTTCAACATGCAAGTATGTAGCAATGAAGTATGCAGCCTTGCAGGGAGGCTGCTGCATGCATGGAGAGCCATGCATTGCATCATTAGATTCTAGCACCTTGAAGTAGAAACAGCTAGAACAGGCAAAATTGCTTCAAAAATTCTACAAATGTGGGTTTAACAGAATGCAGAAGTAGAGGTAGAGGTAGAAATACAACAATTGCATACACATATTCAGAGTAGAGTCACAGATCCATATGCTACTGTGCAGACTTTACACAAGAGTTAAACAAAATAGTGAGTTAGTGCATGGGGCTGAAGATAAGATCCTGACCACAACAAAATTCCACAACAAAAAAGTTTGAAACAGTTCGTTAAATTCCTTTCTTCTTGTTATGTAAGAAATTCCTCTCATGGTACTAGTAAGAACTTGAAGCAAATTATACATATTGTTTGGTTTGACAGAAGCTAAAAAGACAAATAACAGTGCCTATAGCTAACACAGGAATTTACAAGATATCATGCTGGGCGCAGCTTGCAACCTCATGGTTCTACCGGTACTTGTTGGTTGCATGGTCCTCCACATTGGCAGCCTATAGCCTTGCTGCACACTTTAATTTCCCACTTGTCTGTGGCAGCCGATTTGCCGCAGACTGTTCCTGTAGCATATTGGGTTGCAGCGAGTCTGCAGCAAATCTTCTTTCTGCCGCATACTTCGGCATACTCTTCGGCAGATCTGCGGCATACTTTTTACTTTCCTTTGGAATATGAATACTCTCCATCTAGTCCTATCTGTAGCTAGCTCCAAAACAAATTTTACCTTCTTCCTTTATATAATCTATCCATTTTCTGGGGTCTTCCTTTCTAACTCCTTCTCTTTGGTATCTTTATATTTTAATTTTAGGTTAGGGGGGCAGTATCCTACTCCTGGTTCAAACAGAGTACCACTTCTTCTTGGTGACGTTCAGAGTCTTAACCAGAACACATACAAAGAATTCATGCATGGCATGCTGACAGACGAAGAGAGAGCATGTATGGAGATGGTTGCCAAGTAAGTTGTTGCAAGATGAATTAAGAATTTCCAATTATTAGATGAATGTGACCCTCCTCAATGCTTAGTTTATCTTAATACACTATTATAGTCATTATTATCCACAGCTAGTACGTAGTTGAGTTTTAGGTACACAACTAGTCATTTGCTTAAATGATCAAATATAGCATTTACATGCAAATGAGTGTCTATCGTGCATGTATTCTTTATACATGAATTTAATGAATTCTAAGATATCTCGCCCCAGAACCCCTAGAGAACCAATCATTTGCAACTACCTCTTTAATACAGACTACTGGTAGACTATAAACAACATCAAATTCTGTAGAACTTTGCAGGAGTTATGAACATGTAGACGGTATGACCTATCTGTCAAATTTAAACATTAGCAGTGTCCTAGGATTCAAATTTTGCAAGGAAACATTTAACCTTCTAGGCTTCACTGTCTGACACTTTTGAGTGACTGACTGGCAATTTTTTTTTCTTTGGTAATAACATACATAAAATGAGCTGTTAGAGGCACATGAGCATTTGTCTACATCAATACACCACTACTTTTAATTGCCAAAATGTAACTGATTGAATCTTTGTGCGACCATTCAGTAAAAGGGTTTGAAAATCGGACTATTACTTAGGTGATTGCAATCACTTAAGTCGATTCGACAACCAATGGCCGTTATTTTCTAACTACAGGCCATTTTCAAGCCCTTTCGTTCGAAGGGAAGTTCTTAATTAGTATTGTCTTTCAAATGCCGTGGAATTTAACCTTTGTTATTTTTTTGGCCTGCAAATGGGACATAGTACCTTTAAGGAAAGGACTATCACAATCCTGCTACTATATGTCATCCCACCAGGCGGTAGCCATTTGGATGGTAATTGTCCATGGTTTGTTATTGTTGACAACTCAACACCAATGCATAGGGAGTTCAAATAGCTTATGATTTTATATTTTTTAAACTATACATAACGTTTGATATTCATACTTAACTGACAATTATCCCATTTTTATTTCAAGGTACCGAACAGTAACCATTATGAAAGTATCTGACCATGTCGAGCTGGAACATTCTCTCCTTGGTGCTCAAGGAGGAGAGCTGTTTGGAACTATCACCCTTGACAAGCCGCTTCACGATGACTCAGAAGCTTCCCGTCTAGTCCAGGAGTTTGTTGAGACCATCTTCATCAAATGTCACGAGCAGTCAGATGTAGTCTATGAGGCTCTGAAGGTGCGGTCTGAGAAGGGTGCTGTTGTGATCACCCTTGGGTCATCATGTGTGAAGGAGCGTCAATTGAAGGGAGGCATGAATGTGTCAGTGACCGTTCAATTGTGCATCAGTCGCCAACGATTTCTCTCTATGCATCATGCTGTGGATAGCTTGAGTTGTATGGACACTGTTCTGCCCGAAGGACAGCAGCCGAATAGGTCAGCCATTGTCTTATAAAAATCATAGCACTGTAGATAGGTGGTGTGGAATAAGATAGCTTTAAAGCCCCACTGTCCTACTTGTAGCTACTTGCTCCCTCTATATTGAAAACAGTGCCTAATCAGTGACCATTGATCCTCCATGATCCTCTTTTTCTTATGTTAATTGAGAGCTGAGTTGATGAAATAGCAATCTGTCATTGACCACACTGTGTGGTCTAATCCCTCCCGGCCAAACTAGTACAGCCGGCCTTTAATAGCGAAAAGATGCATCCGGAATGCAAAATGTATGTTCTATATTTATGAGGCTTCATGTTGCCTAAACTTTCATTCAAGGCTCCCTCTTATAAAGAGTTGCGATTGATCCAAATCAATCGCAAGTCATCTATTAAAAATTAATTGCAAGTTTGCAGTCTCCTACCTCTTATGTTCAACTGTTTATAAGATGGGGCCCAGATATTTAAAATAAAAAAATAAAATGTTTAATTCACAAGCATCACTAACTCCTACATCTTTTGCGTGCCACTACAATTTGCTAAGGTACATATAAGCAGAATGGGTGATTTTGTAAATGAGTCAAGTAAAGTGGTCTGTACACTTAAGCGGGGTTCAAGCCCAAGACAAAGAGTACGGTACATGTGCAATAATATCCTTTATTTTTTATTATAAGTAGTAGTATTAGTAGTGCAGCAGTAGTAGTATTTTTAGTGTAGCAGTAGCAGTAGTAGTAGTAGAAGTAGTAGTATAGTAGTAGTAGTAGTAGTACCGTAAATCTCTGTGTATAAGGCACACTTTTTTGCCGCCGAAAAAAATTGAAAGTCGGGGGTGCGTCTTATACACAGGTACACACAAAAAAACTTTGTTGTTGTTGTTGTTGTTGTTGTTTAGTTTCGATTTACGACGCTATGCCTGGCAATGTCTCCCAGCTCAGTAATCGGTGTGTTGACTCACCACTTGGAAACTAGAACAACAGTCAAATTTGTCTGTCATCTTGGTTTGAAAGTAATCTTTCTAATAGATCTCAATAGGTAATTTATAACAATAATTCCTCCAATTTTGCTTCGGCGTACCACAAGGTTTTATCTTAGGTACTCTACTGTTTTTAATGTACATTAATGATCTTACACATTCTTCTTAAAACGACATTGTTACTTTTGTGACAAGTTTTTTGTTGTTGTGTGTCTTCAAAATAGGGGTGCGCCTTATACACAGAGACTTACGGTAGTAGTAGTAGTAGAAGTCAGCATTAAATCACAAAATGTTTAAAATCACAGGTTCCTATACATAAACATGTATACATAAATATGTAAGGATTAAAACGAAATATTTCATAGTTACCTATAATGCTGCCTTTCCTTTGGTGATTTCAAAGTAAACAAGGAGCTGAACTGAAAATGATTACATGTACAGTAGTGTGTTAATTTGAAAGGAAATACATGTATCCATATCAGAATATAGTTTTTTGGTTCAAAACAGGTTTCCGGAAGTAGCTGATGAGGACTGCTGTGAAGGTTTGAACAGGCGACAGGAGCAGGTTGTCCGCCTTATCAAGTCATTAGGAACAACAAGAAAGGAAGCCACATCCTATAGTGGTCCAACCATGATCCTCGGGCCATTTGGGACAGGAAAGACGCATACTCTGGCCAAAGCAATACAGAGAACTTTGGCAGAGAGAAAGGATGCCAAATTCTTGATCTGCACTCGTTCAAACAGGTGTTTTATAAATATATTTTCCAGAAGTGATATAGGTATTTTTCTATTGCAAAAAAATAGTTAGCCCCAATTGAGGAAGAATACAAAGAACAAGTAAGGCAGAGTACGGGTCTAGAAGCCAGTTATATCCGAGGATGAAAATCATATCTCTTGGAATTTCTTCAAAGCCATTAATGTTTTAGTCAGCTATCGGGTCAGCAATATTCTCAACATCCCAATACTAAAAGCCAAGAGTTCAAACAACTTTATTACATGCAAAGTGTATCTTATACCCCCTTCACATACACAGATTTTTCTTACGAGTCCTTACGGATCACACAAATTCACGGATCTTTCACGGATCCGTACGATTTGGCCTCTTTTACGACCGATTTAAGAGTTGTTACAAGTTATTACAAGCTATTTACGCTTTGTTACGGATTATTAGGAGTAATTACGATATACTTACGGCAGAATTCCATGATTTGTTACCAGTTGTCACGGATAACTACGAGCAACATACGTGTTAGTAACGACCTGTTAACGTGTTGTCACGAATAGTTAAGAGTCCTTACGATTTTTAACCAAAAAATAACTAAAAAAGAAGTGTTCAAATTTGCAGCTTTATACCTTTCCCCCTAAACGTAAACGATATGTAAGAATACTTAAAGTATACGTATCTATTTGTAAAGTACTCGTAACTACACGTAAAGTGCTCGCAATCACTCATAATAATCAGTAAAGCCATTGTAACGCGACCCGAACGAAATTGTAAACAACACGTAAACACTTGTAATAATCCGTAAACAAATCGTTAAAGAAATCTTTACGAGTCATTTACGGATTCTTGCGAGCAGTTTACAGATGGTAAAGTGTTGATGCGAGCGGTTTACGATACTTACGGATTGTTACAACCTATTTACAAGTTATTTACGAACAAATAAATCTGTGAACAATCGTAAGAAGATTTTTGACATGTCAAAAAATTTGCCTCTCCTTTCACGGATCCTTACGAGTGTCTGCGAGCTGTTGCCAGTTGTGACAAGCTATTTACGGATACGAGCGAGTTATTTACGGATGCTTGCGATTGAATACGAGTTGGCGATCTGTAAGGACTCGTAAGGATAATCTGTGTATGTGAAGGGGGTATTTGGTATTATTTATATATATTTGCATATCTATCATTATTGTCTTTTTAACACATGACGAAAAGTATATTTGTGACCCCACACCACAAAGCCACCTAAAATTTGCATAGCTTGGTTTCAAGTAAGAAATCAATAAAGGTGTATTTCGTCAGAATGGTCATATTTTGATTTTCAGCACTTCCTGCAAGAATATACTTTTTTTCTATGTAATTCATAAATTTGTAAGCAAAAAACAATTTAAAAGTGGTATCTTAGGAGTATTTGGTGGACCTTTATCTTTCTGATTTTGAGTTTGTCCTAGTAGTTTTGATTAGTTTTATACAAGCCTTGCTATACTAGTCTCATGTTGATCTCCAATAACTTCATGAACAATAAGCTATTACATTGATTCCATGAAGAGTTAAAGAACAGGAGTGCTTAACTAGTGTGCCAAGTTTTAGGACAATCTGATTATCCCTTCACAGAAATATCTATAGAGTTGTAATACTCCTTTGACACTTCCACAAGACCTTGGGATTCAAGAGTGCTTAAATAGTCTACAGACTTTAAACAACTCTTTCTCTAAAGTAACATTCTATATTGGACTGGACATGCTTCTCCTTTTTAATTGAGTAAAGGTTATCCAATTTTGCCAAGTAATATGTCATTTTAAAGCTGAGAATCTTTTACAGAATCAACCCTAAACTAGAAAATCTTTCTGGCAGTTGTTTGGTGATTTTTTGGTGTGGGAACACATTTGTCCTGTAAATGTAATTTGTTATTTAAAAAATTGTTGCTATTATATTTTATCAAAGCTCAGTTATTTGTTTTGTTATTAATCATTTTGTTAATACTTCCTCGCTGGCCATTGTACTAAAATGTATTTGTTCCTATCCTTTATTTCCTGTTTACAGTGCTGCTGATCTGTACATCCTAGATTATCTTCATAAATTCTGTGAAGATAGTCCTGATACTTGGATGGTTCGGGTGTACGCAAGGATGCGGAAACTAAGCACGATTAGAGATCCGGTAAAGCAATACATGCTTCTCGATGCTGCAGGACCTCGTTTGCCAACCGAAGAGGAATGTCAAGGTAAAGTTAAGACTTGCAATTTGGGTGACTGAGTTTAAAGGTAGACCTGTCTTTAGTAGCCGGGAGTACTGGATGATAGTGGCTTTTATGTAGAGATTTGGATTGAATCCCTGCCATAACACTTACACTTTTTGGAAAGACAATAACCTAGTACATTTGGCACTCTATACCCAGGTGAAGTGAATAAATGGGTACCCGGTCTGAAGCAATTCCTTGAATGCTTGAATATCTTATCAGCGTAGCTTGGTTGAAGCTTGGTTATAATTAATAGTATCATCTTTTGAAAAGTTGTATTAATGCTACTTACTTTTAATTACTATTCTTATTATTTGAATTGACATTCTTGTAGCGTCTAGTATTCCTCAGAACCAAACTACATATCTTTGATATATCATCGCCTGGCTGGCAGAAGGGAGTTAGCACTAAATCGCCTCAAACTTTGATAAAATTGACTTATTTCCGAAAAAAATTGTGGCCGTGTTCTACTGTAACATTTCTCTTTTGAGTTTTAAACCAATTTTCGGGACGAAAAGCAGTTTAAATATAAAACAAATCTTTAAATGTGAATAATTTGAAAAGTAGTTTTTTGAGTCGCTCACGCACTAATGCCCTTCTGGCAGTCAGGCAATGCTATGATCTTATTTTATTCCCATAAGGATAGTTTGTTACCCACCAGATTAATACTTTAATTCTTGACCCATTAATCTGTTTTCAGACTGGGTTTCCAGAAAGGGCCCCAGTATAGTTGTAGTCACTCTGAGTACAGCTGTGCACCTTACCAAAACAGCAACTCTGCGTGGATACTTCTCTCACATTGTGATAGACGAGGCCGGACAAGCCCTAGAGACGGAGGCCATCATTCCGCTTGCCTTAGCAACTGAGGATACAAGTGTTGTGCTGGCTGGTGATCCGAAACAGATGAGCCCACAGGTATAGTAAATGTCTAATATGAGGAAAGTAGGCTGTGAATTATTATACTGTGGATACTCGTGTTTCAATTCATATTCCTTTGCAATAATTGAAAATTTCAAGGTGTATTGTACACAGTGTTTTAGAGCGATTTTGACCCAAGTTCATTTTTTTCATATGAAATATTATTAATTCCGAACTTTAATTCTTTCTTGATAGTTTTAGGGAAGGAAAATATCATTTTCATCAAAGTTGTCTCCCATTTTTCAGCCTGCACCCAGAGTTCCTTTGCCCTCTTCTACCTCCTTCACATAAATAGATTTTACTTACGAGTCCTTACGGATCGCCAACTCGTAGTCAATCGCAAGCATCCATAAATAACTCGCTGGTATCCGTAAATAACTTGTCACAACTCGCAGACACATCTTCTTACGATTGTCCACGGATTGATTTTTCCGTCAATGACTTGTAAAGTATCGTAAACCGCTCACAACAACACATAACCATCCGTCAACTAGTCGCGAGAATCCGTAAATGACTTGTATCAATTTTTTGCAGTGATTTGTTACGGTTAGTTTACGATTTGTTCACAGATAATTTACGATTTGTTCACAGATAATTTACGGATTATTACAAATTTTAAGTGTTATTTACGATTTCATTCGCAGTCGTTTTACGGTAGCTTTATGGATTTTTACGAGTTATTTCAAGCACTCTATGTGTATATAGTAACGGGTTCTTGATATTCCCTTCACATACCCGGACACAGATTTTTCTTACGAGTCCTTACGGATCGCCAACTCTTAGTCATTCTCAAGCATCCGTAAATAACTTGCTGGTATCCGTAAATAACTTGTCACAACTCGCAGACACTCTTAAGGATCTGTAAAAGGGGAGGCAAATTTTTTGACAGTTGTTATTTTTTGGCTGAAAATCGTAAGGACTCTTAAATACTTGTAACTACCTTGTAACTATTTGTAACAACACCTAAACAGGTCATAACTAACACAAAAGTTGCTCGTAGTAATCCATGACATCTCGTCACAAATCTTGGAATTTTGCCGTAAATACATCGTAATAATCCATAATAAACCGTAAATAGCTTGTTATAGCTCGTTGCAACTCTTAAATTGATCGTAAAAGTTGCCAAATCGTAAGGATCCGTGAAAGATCAATGAATTTATGCGATCTGTTAGGACTCGTAAGAAAAATCTGTGAATGTGAAGGGGGTATTATGAATAGATACGTATACTTTATGTCTTATGTATAGTTTACGATTTGGAGAAAGGTATAAAAGCCGCAAAATTGTAAGGAGTCATAAATACTCGTAGCTTACTTGTAACTATTCCTAACAACCGCAAACTTGCGTAAAATACCTGTAAGTTGCTTGTACTTATCCGTAACAACTTGTAACAAATCGTGGAATTTTGCCGTAAATACATTGTAATAACTTGTAAATAGCTCGTAATAACTTGTAACAACTTTTAAATCGGTCGTAAAAGTGATAAAATCATAAGGATCGGTGAAAGATCCGTGAATTTGTGCGATCCTTAAGGACACAAAAAATAAATCTGTGTATGTGAGGGGGGTATTAATGTGTCAATAGCTTCAAATGTCGTGGTCATGACTATGATTATACGTTCTATTTCTTTTCAAAGGTCACATTAATTACACTGGAATCACCAACATAATACATTGCATTATATTTGCTGTTGTAAGTCATTGCATTTAAAAAAAAGATAAATAATTGCTTGATTAACTTTGAGGGGTTTTGTGTACTCAAAGCCGAGGTCACCGATGATCTATTTATTGTATCGATCTAAGAATCAAAACATGAGCACCGATAAACTATGGAGATTTCTTCAAAAATTGCAGGTGCACTCTCCTCGCACGAGGAAGGCCAAGTTCAACATGTCCCTACTGCAACGCCTGTTCAAATATGACAAACAGAATGACTGCCACGCCAGCTGCAACCTCACCATCAACTACAGGAGCTGCCAACCCATCCTAGACTTCTTGAAGGTGCACTATGGCACAGCCTTCATATCAAAGAGCACCAGTAGTGGCCACCCCAACCTCTTTCCTCTCAACTTTGTGGACGTCAGGGGGGAGGATCAGCTTGTTGGGACATCATACATGAATGCAGAGGAGGCAAGGACAATTGCAAAATATGTCGCTTCATTGATGGAGCACTGGCCTGAAGAGTGGGATACACCAAAACAGAGTGACGTTGTGGTACTATCACCTTACAGAGTTCAGGTTAGTGTCTTTTTTATTCATAAGTATTAAAAGCATGAAATTTACTCCATTGATATGACATTTAAGGAAAATGGGTCAAGAGGCAATGTACATGTACATGGACGTTGCTTTGTAAGCAGTTATGGTGTTCTTTAGTTTTTAATTTATTGTACAATATTGTTGCAGTTCTATCACCTGTATACAGAGTTCTGTGTCCTTTTTGAAAGAATCATTGCTCAAAATTCACTAAATTGATTTAACATTAAAGAAACAGTTTGATAACTGGTATCTGCTTTGAAGGGGATTGGTTATAATGTTATGTATCTGTAAAGCATGTTGAGACATTGTGAATGTATTAATTGCTTAATAGATCAAAAATAGTTTCATTATTATGGCATACCAAATATCCTGTATTGGTTTTCATCTTATTTTCAGAAGTGACAAAACCAATTTGAATTTGTTTGAGTTTGATTTTGAAAGGAAAATTGTATGCATTTATGATAGGTCCAGGTAATCAGACAGGAGATGAGGAAGAGAGGCCTACATGATGTGGCGGTTGAGACGGTGCAGAACGTGCAAGGTAATTTTCTGAAGACACTCTGCTGAACTAGTTGAGCTAAAGTATGATATGTAAAGGTGTTTGACAGGATAGTAGGCCTCTGTCGGAACGGTTCCCCGCTTGGGTTTCTTACCGTCACGCTAAAACTCTGGTTTGAAAGTTGTTATTTTGAGTATTTCAAAATTGAATTTTATACTGATGTTTTACAATACAGAACTTAAAAATAATAAATTGAATTTCAGTTGTATTCAATATATATGATGTAGAAATAAATAGATATCATTTCAGTTGAAAACAATAGGTCTCTTTCAGGGCTCTAAAATTGAAGGTGCAAAGAAGGATTCAAGCTTCGCGTTACCAAGCATGTTCAGAAACAGAAGTCAAAATATGACTCACCACCAACTGGGCAAGCTTCAATAGTCTATAAAAATGCTGATCTGACAATTAAATTAGAATGTAATAGGCACTAATTGTGAAAATATCTACACGAAAAAATAGTGGCTTACCCAAATTTTATGATAAAGGAAATGAAATTAAAGCACTCAGAAGTAGTTTTCAATAGTTCTAATAAATGCATATATCACAGCTATGCTAGAGTATGAAGTGAAGTTTGTCATACTCGATTGTCATACATGCAGATGCAGGTCCAAAGTGATGGGATCAACAAGCTTTAAACCAACTCAAAATACCCAAAATATACTTTAAGAGACTCTATTAACACAACCAAATTACTGTTAAACAATAGTTACCTTTGACAAAGAATACTATAGATATCCATAATATCTCACAGAAATATACTTGCGGAGTTACTAATGCACTCAATATCATGTTTGGCTAGCCATATCATGTGGCCTTAGGCCCACATATATCTTCCTCTCTGCTGCCATATGCTGACTACTACAGGACAATTTCTTGTATAAAATATTTGGCTAGCTAAACTCAATATTACTAATCCTGTTTTGCGAAATCTGTAATGACACGGGCCTACTAGATAGGTATGCAAGTCTTGGCAATACATGAGCATATGCATGGAGGGTGTCAATACGTTGAAATACGTTGAAACTATCCCCTCTTCTGAAAGAGAAATAGTGTAAACAGAGGATATGTTTATGGGCAATTAACTATTGAATGTACAATTTCATTATTTAACATTCCAGGTCATGGAACACTCTGCCATACTATGTTGTAAATTGGTGTCGATCTTTCAACTGTAATTTTTTTTGTCCAATGTAAATTTTTAGAGGAAATGTTCTAATTGGCGGAATCTAATGAATAAGAATCTGAAATGTAATTCAAGTGTGGAAGTGTTTATTTGATGTCATATTTAGTCACAAATTATATTTTCATATTTCATCCACTTTGTACAGGGAAGCAGTATCGCGCTGTCTTTCTGAGCACGGTTAGAACAAGATCGTCGCTAAATAAGGTAGACATCACATCCCTTCCCCAAGTAGGAGACCGAAATGTGAGAAACAAGTTCTGGTATGGGTTCCTTTCAGACAAAGGACTTCTGAACACAGCATTCACCCGTGCACAGTCTCTCATAACTGTAATGGGAGATCCTGTGGCAGTCTGTTCAGCAGGGGAATGCCAGAAGACATGGCAGAGGTACATCAAGACATGTGAGAGGAATGGTGCCATCCATAGCAAAGAAGATCTAACAATGGATTCTATCCAGAATGAGATTGCAAATGCCAAACGTCTGCTCAACCCTACTGCAAAATCATTCATTCCAAGAGCTTCAGCACCCAGTACAGCCTCCAGGGGGACCCCTCGCACCATAACTCCAAGACCTGGACTCAGTAGAGCAATTGAAGTGCCAAGTTGCTCTCCGAGGACAGGAAAGCAACAGAGAAGCGCCAGGGAATACCCTCCTGCAACTAGTAGCAGGTTGCCTGCACCTGATGCTGGTGCTGCTGCTTCTGCAGTTGATGATGATGAGGACGACGACTTGCTTGATGATGAATGGCTTCAGGAATTGAAGATTCAGGTGGACGAGGACATGGCTGAGGAGTATGGGAGGCCCCATCCAGAGGTGTTGGCTGAAGATCAAGAGGAAGACGCTGCATCAGGACAAGAATCTGATGGCCGAGTTGCTTCCATTGAAAGGGAACAGAGCGAATCAGCCATACCTATCCAGGAGCCAGAGGCTGGAGTAAGATTACAGACATCACACAGGGAGGAAACTACTCCATCTGCATCAAGAGCTACAGTACCAAATGTAGCAAGCCGTACTAATAAACATGTGTTACGGAACCTACGCATGGTGGAGAGAGAAGATCGTTATGCCCTCCTACAAGATGATACATATGATTCAGATGATGAAGATGATGTAAGTGTGGATACTTCTGGTCAGACGCAAGAAACTAATGTTGAAGATCTTCTTCGCAAGGCTCTTCAACGTCCTGACATGTACAAGATCTGTATCTTCCGCCAAGACTTCACTGGACGTACATATGCTGTCCCCCAAGACAGGCAGTCAGGAGATGAAATAACCATCACGAATATGAAGCGTCGAGGACATGCCCTCAACAGTGATAAGGTTCTTGTAGAGGTCTTACAGAATGAGGAGGAGCAAGAAGTAGAAGAAGATGATGATGCCGAAAGAGAAATAAAGATCTATGGAAGGGTAGTAGGCATCATTGAACACAATGCCAATCTCCGGTTACAAAAGTTTGTGTGCTACCTGGATCCTCAGAGTGATAATGTGATGGTGCCCATTGACCGTTCTTCTCCTAAGATGCTTATCCTGGGAAGAAAAAGAAGAAGCGCTTCAAAGAATAATGCAGCTGTGGTAACACTGTTTGAGATAAAGAAAAGAAGGGTACCAACACAAAATGAATGCAGTTCTAGAAGAAATGTAGAGGTGAAATATGCGGAGAGACATCATAAACTCTTTGTTGTTCGCTATCTCGAGTGGCCCCAAAAGGCTCCATATCCACTGGGAGCAGCTGTTGAAGAGTTGGAACCTGGGAATACAGAACAAAAGGGGCTTAACATCCTTCGACTTGTGTATGGCATCAAAGCTCTATGCAAGCCAGCTGCAAGAGAACAAATGCAGCGAGAGTTCCCTGAAGGATGGACCCTTCCAGATGAAGCTGTTCAGAAAAGAGAAGATTTCCGGAAGACGAAGACCATCTTCACTGTGGATCCTCCTGGGTCCACAGACTTGGATGATGCCATCAGCTGTGTCTGTCTTCTTGGACAGCGCTATGAAGTTGGTGTACATATTGCAGATGTATCCTATTTCATTCACCAGGATAATTTCATGGATAAAGATGCCTACAAGAGAGGTACAACATTCTACCATCCATTCCAAGAGGATGCTTATCATATGCTGCCAAAGGATGTGATCTCAAGGCTTCTAAGCTTACTCCCGGGACAGGATAGGCTAGCATTGTCAGTCATTTTCATTCTTAATCATGAAGGGCAGATCGTTGCAGAGCCTGTGTTTAGAAGGTCCGTGATTCAATCATGTAAGAGACTTACCTATGAAGAGGCAGAGAAGTTAATTGTTGACAGCAACAATACTTCTAATGCATACATGCGTATTGCAGAACCTATCAGGCACTTATATGAGCTGTCAAGACATCGCCGAATGCAGCGATTGAGAGATGGATGGATGGTGTACAATGCTGATGACGATGATGGAGGGGCTCTTTCTCATCCACATGCCCATAGCTTAATCGAGGAGCTGATGCTGATGACCAATAATGCTGTTGCTGAACATGTTCTTACCAGCTTTCCTGATTGTACACCACTTCGTAGGCAATTGGCCCCAACGCAAGAGAAGGTAGAGACATGGAAGGAATGTCATGACAAGACTGCAAGAAACAGTATTCGTCTTCCTGAGCTTGTGAATCGTAATCGCAATGATGCAGTGCGTGGAGACCAACATGAAGGCCAAGATGAAGAACATGTCCTAGTTGCTGCAGAAGTATGGCAGAAGGTTAGGGAATCCTGTGAATCACAGATTACATCAAAAAGTCATATGGAGGATATGGCCAATCTCATACTTCAAGATGAAAATCATCCACGACATGCAGTGGCTCAGTCTCACTGCTATGCCATCATGGAATCGGCAGAATATATCGACTCAACAAGCCAAACCAAGCCAGAGAAGCGAGAACACTATTCTCTGCAGATGAGAGCATATACTCACTTCACATCACCCATCAGACGTTACATTGACCTTGTTGTGCATAGGATGCTTGTTGCTTGCATAAAGAATAGCCAGTGCCCTTACAATGCTGGGGAGATGGCTGACATCACCCATCATTGCAACAATCAGAATACCAAAAGTAAGCGCTTCGAAAAAGCCACAAAAGAGCTGAAGTTGGCTCTGAAGCTCAAGGAAGCTCCTCTTCAGGTTACAACTTTTGTGGAAGGGATCTCTGAGTCATCCATGAAATTGCTTCTCCCATATCGTGGTTACATCCAATCTAGACAGAGAGAAATTCCCTTTAGTTTTCTGAAGCCCTCTGAGAAACCAGTTGTTAATGTAGGATCCACTGAAATGACATGGAAGTGTCGCATGTATGACTACAGCAGGAAATGCCAAGCAGAATCACCAGCCAGCACTAGAGTCACATATCCAGAGGTTTATTTCAGAATTCCAGAGGACAAATGGCAACAGATCCTGCAATCAATCAAGAGTATGTATAGGGATGGAAACTTAGAGGAAGTTCGGACTGCCATTGAGACAGCACTGATCCATGCCCAAGGTAATGATAACCCCTTCTCACAGAGGAGAGGAAATCAAGATGTCAGGCCAGATCAGAGGGAAATGGGAGTTATGAGTTTCCAACGAAGCTACCAGTTGGGTGATCCCTGCAGGGTCCAGATGCATGCACAGATGATGAAGGGTATGCTTACTCCAAAGGTACAACTCTTCAACATGACCCCTCACTTGGATACTTGTGCCGAGCATCGATCACAACCCATTGAATGCTTCTCAAGGATAGCCACAGAAATTCCAGGCAGGGAGGAAAACATCACAGCATACAAGTCAAAATGGTTTCAGATCCTGTCTATGATCTCCTGCCACAGCGCAGTCAGCAATGATGACACCATCATTCTACAGAATGTGCCAATCACATGGCAGAGAACTTCAAGCGAGGTCACAGGTCACTTTCAGTTAGACACAAATTTCCTTGAAGTGAACCACATACAGATCGGGGAAACCAGAGAAGGAATGATCATGAACAATTATGATTACCTGTGTATACACCTGGCCAATCTTGACGTGGAAACCAAGCCTCGGCTTAATATCATGGGGTACGATAAGCGAGAACGTCGACATCATGTAGGTCCTTTCAATGCTAAGGACTGGGAGAAGCAAACTTGTGTTCTCCACTGCAGGATATTGAAAGGCCAGAATCCTCAGGATTGTCATACACGCGAACGACGTGTGTCAAATACACTTCCAGTTCACTTTGTAGTGCATCAGCATTCCTTTCCACTTCCACAAGGGAGTATTGATCGTCTTGCGAGTACTGTGGAGCTCATTTCGAAACCTGAGCCAAATAGGTAGGTTTTACTTGATGCTCAATATGAACTGATTTAGGACATTTTTAGCTTCATTCAGATATGATGCGGTAAACCACGTCATTGTATCTTCTTGCGCCCTCGAAAGGACCACCTCATATAACGTGTGCACCTCCCCACTAAAATCCTAGTTACAGGCCTGGTTACAAAGAGCTCAGTGAATACCTATAAGATGTTTGTTGCGCGCAATTGCCATTAATTTGCAGGTTGTTAAAATAACTCTGCAGTTTACCACTTCATATCTGAACGAGCCAAAACACAGAAATAAGAAATAGGAAGAGCATTCTCCATTAGTTGCATTATTTCTTATAAATATTGGTATTGTTCCTCTCTAACAACAACTTGCTTTTATAATGATTTTTGTGATTTACAGTTGATATTGTTGAATTGTAGATTTGAGAATTGACAGCATTACAAGGCTCCGATGTCCTTGGGTGATTCAGATAGACATGGTAGATTATGATGAGAAATTATAGTAAATGAATGATACCTGTGAAACGATTTGAGTAAAAAAAAGACGAGAAAACTGAACAAATCTTCCCTTCCTTGTACTGAGCACTGGACCATGGTCCATATAATTATTGTGCCTTTTAGTGAATAGGTTGTCAATTAAATTTCTATAAGTTTGTTTACATTTTTACTCAGTAGGCAAACAACCTAATGGTATATAGTGCACGTTACTAGCAAGCAATTCAAAAGTAGTGTAATGATAGTAGTGTAGTGTAACACTATTATTGCCCTTTAATGACTCACATGTATTTCATTTTCCTGCAGACGAGAAGAAGTGGCTGTAAGTGGACTGGACTCAAAGGGGGTGCCAGTGTTGGTACAAGACATCGCCTTGCAACGTCCGAATCATCCTGATTGGCACTCAGGTAAAGTTAAGGGAGTTGTGGTTAATTATCGCAATGCAAAATTAGGTTTAGTCAGTTCATTTCTGTTAATACCAGCAAGGATTGTATTGTCTTTCTTCAATTCGCTCTCAAATTGATAATGAAACTATCCCTTTTTCGTGCTCTGTACAATCATAATGCAAAAATTATACATGAGGGATATAATAATACATAAAACCATAGGAAGACCATCTGATTTGATTTTGAAGTTGGTAGGCCAAAGATCTTTGAGGTCAATTTATGAAAATTACAGGTATTAGCCTCGTTTACGCAATATCTCAAGAATCAATAGAGGGATTAACTTAGAACCGGGTGATACTGTGAATCACCATTGGAAGATAATCTGATTAGATGTTGGGTAGGTAGGTCAAAAGCCAAAGGTCATAGCTGCCAATTTCTGAAAATAAATGTTTTAGTCTCATTATACTGCGATATGACAAGAACCACTTGAGGTATAAATTTCAAACTTGGTGCGAGTATGTTTCACCATAGGAAGACGATCTGATTCTCGGGGTAAACAAATGAAAGGTCTATAATTTCCATGAAATCTCAGAGTTTTTGCCCTGTTATCGCAGTGTACATTTATCAAGTATGATTTGATCCATGAACTATGGTGATGCACACTAATACCAATTAGTGTGCATCACCATAGCGAGATAAATTGATCAGATTTTTAGTAGAAGAAGGTCAAATGTAAAATGCAGGCAAGTCGATATACATGAAATTTAAGGATTTTAACCTTGTTAATATGACCAAATCAATGATAATTTTGAGCTATTTCAGCTCTGAACTTAAAACCTGTAACGAGTATGCATCACTGTAGGCGGACAAGTGCTCAGATTTTCATGCCTATAGATCAATCAACATTTAAACAGGCTTTTTGTTCTTATTGTGATATTCCAAGAATAATTCAATTATCCATGATCTTAAATGACTTTAGGTGGAGGCATTTTGAAGACTTAGTCGCATTTGTCTTATTTTTTCTACTTTTCTTTCTCTTGAGGATTCATTCAAGGCCCTAAAAGTATAATATTTGAACTCATTAAAGAAATGTTGGATGCAAAGTGACTCTTTGAAGGCTTTCCAATATGTTGATATTTAATAGACCATTACAAAAAGCTCTCGTTAAAAACATACCCCACCACTGTAACACAGGAACCAATGTAAATCAGGTGGAGTATCACGACCCCACTTTTGTTTCTCTCGTTAAAACTTTGACAAAGCCACTATACCCCACCACTCTAACACAGGCACCAATGTAAATCAGGTGGGGTATCGATCACCGCGACCCCACTTTTGTTTCTCTCGTTAAAACTCCGTGAGAGATGGCAGCTGTACTCTTCATCATCTTACGTAATAGTGTAAACAAACTCTTACTGGGGCTCTGCCTGAATGGAAATGAGGAGTAGGAAATATATATTTTACTTGTTTTAAGATATTTTCATGTCCAAAAGTCACTTATAATTTAGATGAACACCATAATGAAAGTTCGAACGAAGCAAAATGACCCGGAATTGGCGATAAAACAACAATTTTAATTGTGAAAATTAGCACTCTTTCTCCCTTCCTCGCTCCCTCTATCATGCTTATCTCCTCTCCCTCTCTATCACCCCATCAAGGTCTTGGCAGGGGGATTACACTGTATAGCGCTAGTGTTTAGGCTTAGCTCTAGGAGTAGTGAAAGTCAAATGGGGGTTTCAATTTTAAACAAAAAGTTTTTTCGTCATGCAAAGTATGAATTTAATTTATCTCCACTCAAACGTGAAATAAATGTATAGCACAGGATACAAGCATACATATATTGATAAAAGGAATAAACATTAACCTAGGTACATTTATAAAAAATAGTTGACAGTTGACAGTATACAAATGTTGACTGCTTTGAAGGGCATGGTAAAAAACTATGGCCCGAGGTGAGCTCGCAACTGTGCTATGCCCCGATACGACAGACGAGAGGCATAGCGCAGTTGCGAGATCACTGAGGGCCATGGTTTTTACCGTGACACAAGAAAGAAGCAGTTAACATTTGTTTTATATACCGCATCCTTTGTTAGCTTAGAAATTTATTTCAAAGACTGATGAAATCCGGTACCATAAGGTAATTCTCATCGATCTCTCTTTCAAAATTTTGTTCGGTGTACATGTATGATATGGTGCCGGCCGCGCACATACGTATCTTATTACCATAGCTCTGCGCGCGTACAAAGACCTAACTATGCCCGGTCAACATTTTTCCCAATACCGCCCGGCAGTCTGTAGTGAATTTCATGGCCGCAAATTTGACCAATCAGAGGCCGAGAATCTAGACATGCAGTATGATGCACAATAGATACTTGCACATACAAATCAGACATAAAGTGGGAGTTGCATTGGAAGACGGAGAGAGAAAGAGGGAGCGTGCAATTTCAATATCTCAAATATGGAGAACACCAACATCTTATATAAACCCATATGGAGTCATTCGGAATGTATAACTTATAGATACCTATTTTTTCTTTGCTCTTACTTCCATGTCTTTGGTGAAGACGGTACCCTTAGAATTCTCTGCAGGGAAGCCAAAGCGTTAGCGCTCACAGACCTGCGTGTACCAGAGTCGACACTGCATCCGTTAAACCCTTCCCAGCAAGCTGCTGTGAAGAAAGCTCTCCAAGTTACATTCTCTGTCATTCAAGGGCCCCCTGGTAAGAATACTTTAATCCCTTATCTTCTATCTAACTGCCAAGCAAACAGATCCTTTCTGAATATCTGGAGAAAAAAATATTTAAGAATGATGTTCTCACAATGTTTTTACACCCCAAGCAACTCCCTTCCCCATTTATTTAGAAGAAAAAAAGAATGGTAATTTTGTCTTTCACAAATATGAATATCGAAAAATGGCTTTTAAATATTTTTTTTCACTGTTTTTTAGGAAAAAATTGATTAAAGCATTCAAAACTGAGAAATATCAGAGTAACAATTTTTTTTTTTTTTAAATTAAAAAAAAAATTCTGACCGACCGACCTATGTTTTGGCACCTGAAGGGTTATACAACACTTTTTTTCATAGGCCTCATTGTCATGATCTACATTAAATAGTAGAGGTGTTGTGGTCCAGTAGATAAGTCACCGGACTGTAGATCACAGGGTACAAATCCCAGCCCAGTACAAACTTCATTTGGCCAGATGTTAATGGCCCTGTCTGAATTTCATATCAACGGAAAGCTTAAGCCATAGATTACAATAATATCAATACTATGCTATAGTAGTGTCTGTTAAAGGAGTAACAGCTCTCTGAAAACTCAAAATTTAAAGCCTTTAAAACCGGAAGTTGTCCACCTAAAAACAAGCTATAGACTAGATGACATCTTATATGAGCATATTCCCAATGCCTTTGCATTTATTAAGCACAGCTCATTGCCTCAGCTATATAGGTGAGCCGTTCGGGTCTACATTGCGTCAACGTAACTGCGGCAAATATGACAAATACTGAAAGGGATATTTTTTTAATTCCTTTATATTTGTAGTCTATGTTCATTCTGCTTTCCATTGGTATAAAGTTGAATCTTCATCTGATAGGGTCTTATATCTACTACATTTGCCACTCTTCGCCAAGGTGTAAACTGGTACCTGGTATACTTGAGCACTTAGTTACTTTGTTGGCTCAGCTATAAGCAGCCAGGTTAATAGTGTATATAAACGGGTGGCCATTATTTTTATTATTTTTATTAGTATTATTATTATTATTATCATTATCATTATCCCTTCGTCGACAAAGTCAGAGGGGATATAGTAATACTGAGACACTGTCTGTAAATCTTTGCTGAAAAGTTACCTGAATGTTTCGATCATTCGGGATTTGCAGACCTAAAGCACTGTATGGTATCCGCGCTCAAAGAAAAAAAGAAACTTTTTACACGTAAACCAATGGGGATCTCAGCAAAGTTTATTTATGCAGCCTGTTAACTGGGTCAACGGGCATCTTTTAAAAAAAACTATTGACCGGTAGTCAGGCATGCGGGCATCTTTAAAAAGAAATTTGACCGGTAGGCGGGCATGGATGGCTTAAATCACGACTTCAATTTCGACCAATCAGATGACTGTATAATATTGTTAATACAGGTGTATAAACATTCCCTTTTCCCTCAAGGCACTGGAAAGACTGTAACGGGAGCTTACCTTGCATACTTCTTCACTCGTCTCAATCAGCAACTACCAGCTGGCAAGATGCGTCCACAGGTGCTGTACTGTGGACCCTCAAACAAATCGGTGGATGTTGTAGCTGGTTAGTTTTTTTAAACATTTTTAGTACCAATTTTAGTCAAATAAAAGTGCAAAATTCTATTTCATGCACTTCGATGATGATCAATCAAATTCAGGAGTATAGATGTATTTTTTGCCTAGACAATTCTGGGAAAGTTGCTGCCAGGAGGGTGAGAGGACCAACGTTAATAATATGGTTTGATTCTCTCAGGGATGGCTTGTTCTGTTTCTGGTTCTGGCTCAACACTAATGAGCCAGAACCTTCAAAATGCTTCAAAATTGTTATATAATGTGTTTAGAACTGTTAGTTACCTCAACTTTATCTCAAGTTTATTATGGTGAACTGATTCAACAAACTTGATAGACTCGGAATATATACCATGTGTTACTTACTGAGGTAAGCTTTTGGTGGAAATATTACTATTGATTTGTCTGAAAACTAGTTCTCAGATTGATATCTTTGCTGTCATCGAATGTAAATTATTTGTTCAGTCCCATATACTGAACTTTACTGAAGGATATCTGACTTGATAACTGTTTATAAACACGGTAAGCCCTTTGCTACGTGCCTGGAAGTGAAATGGAAACAGTGACAATGGAAGCCTTTCAGAAAGCTCTACAAAGCGAAACCTATAACAGCATCATTCAAGGGGCTATTCAAACATCTGTGAATAGAGAAATGTGCTCTATTCTTCAACGTCTGGAAATGAATGAATCTAAGATAATGGATCTGGAAGTGTCTTTGAAGATTAAAAAAGCTGAGGTTGTCCAACTCTCCAAACATGTTGAAGAGCAAGCCAACATAATAAAGGCACTTAAGAATGTTGCTAATGATCAGGAGCAGTACTCCAGACGAAACTGTTTGAGAATCTTTGGTGTGTCTGAGAAAAAAGGAGAAAATACGGACGAGATTGTCTGTGAGCTAGCAACAAAAAAGCTAGGTGTGTCACTGAAGATCGGAGATATTGACCGCTCACACAGAGTCGGACCACGGAAACCGGAACAGCCTAATGAACCGGAGCAGCTCAATGGACCGGTGGGACCACAAAGGGAAGCAACCACACTATCCGGTAAGGAGACCAAAACACGCCATCGTCCAATAATTGTGAAGTTCGCCTCTTACCGCGCCAGGCGAGCCGTCATCTCACAACGCCGCAAGCTCAAGCAATCGAAAATGGGAATCGAAGAGGATCTTACTAGGACAAACCAAGAGATCCTTCTCAAAACTAGGAATCACAACAAAGTTGTTGCTGCATGGAGCTCTGACGGTCGAATAATAGCTCTCATGAAAGCTACAGGTGGCAATACCATCAAGAAATTGATCAAGAGTCTGGATGATCTCAAGTATCTCTAAAACTCAGAGGGAATAGTTTTTAATCTTAGCTTTTTAATGTATATTCCATGAGCAATGTTAACTTAAAGGATCAAATAATAAGTATTCAATTACTAAAGGGACTCAAAATTGCACACTTAAACTGCACATCTCTAACCAAGCATCTAGACGAAATAAAATGTATGCTAAAAGAATGTAACTTTGCTATACTTACCTTGAGCGAAACTCATTTGAGCGAATACATTAGTAACGGTGAGATTCAAATTACTGGATATGACATCATTAGAAGGGATCGCAATAGATCAGGAGGTGGTATCACATGGCATCACATATACACAGATAGATGATATTGTGCCTAACAATTATCTTGAAATTATTACTCTTGAAGTTAAATTTGGAAGGTCCAAATCATTTTATGTGATTGATTGGTACAGACCGCCAAATGCAAAGGCTGAATGTTTTGATATGTTTGCAAATATCCTGCAAGCTATAGATGACTTAAATAAAGAATGCATTATTATGGGAGACCTAAATTGTGATGTGTTACCCCTACCTAAGTCTTGGCAAACTAATAGGCTGACAGACATCTCTGAATTATATAATTATAGTCAATTAATTACTGCACCAACTCGAGTTACTCAAACTACTTCCACTGCTGTAGATCTGATTCTTACTAATACTCCATTAAAGATAAGGCATTCGGGTGTTCTTGAAATAACCATTAGTGACCATTACTTAATTTTCTGTGATTTTGGAAATGATCGACCACATAATGCATATCATAAATATCATGTTGGTAGAAATTTCAAGAGGTTTGATGAAACACATTTCAAGGAAGATGTTCAGGATATAAACTGGGATGCAGTTCACAGCGAACTAAATACCGGTCAAGCTTGTGACATCCTAATAACTAAATTGGTTAATGTTATAAATAAGCATGCACCATTACGTGAAAAAAGGGTGAAGAATAAAGACTCACCGTGGATGACACAAAATATCCTACAAAAGATTATATAAAGAAATAACCAGAAAATCAAAGCTAGAAATACAAGGAATAGTGATGAATGGGGAAAATATAAAAGACTAAGAAATAATGTAACACATATGATCAGAAAAGCCAAGCATGACTTCATTTCCCAAAAGATTGAATCTAGTAATAAAAACACTAAAGAAATTTGGAAGTCTCTTCGATACCTTGCACCAAGTAAATCACGTGATGGTCATGTACCTAAGTTAGTGATTGACGGAAAGGAATATGATAAGAATGATGATATTGCAAATCACTTCAATGATTATTTCGTTAACATTGGTAAAGATTTGCATGATAGTATAAATAACGAATCAGAATCCGATGATGTTCCTCGAATCGTCTACTCCGCTGGGTGTACTTTCTCTCTGAAGACAATTGAAGAAAGTCATGTTTTGAAAGTTCTGCAATCCCTCTCACCAAATAAGGCAACGGGACCGGATCAGATACCGGCTAAATTGCTGAAAAGTATTGCCACAAGTATCGTTAAACCATTAACACACATCATCAATAGATCAATCATTGAGGGGATTGTACCATCAAAATGGAAGATTGCTAGGGTGACACCTGTGTTCAAGCAGGGTGATAAAATGAGTACCAACAATTATAGACCAATTTCTATTATTTCTGTACTTGCTAAGGTCATGGAAAAGATTATTTATGATCAGTTATACTACTATCTTGATACAAATGACTTGTTATGTCAAACACAGTCTGGTTTCAGAGCTAAACACTCTACCCAGACGGCATTGTTGAATGTATCTGAAGAATGGATGAATGCCATTGATAACGGTGCAATTGTTGGTGCCGTAATGATAGATGTACGGAAAGCATTTGATACCATCCACCATAAAACACTTATTGATAAGCTGAGTGCCCATGGTCTTGATGAACAGACAGTCTGTTGGTTCGAAAGTTATTTGAGTGAAAGGAAACAGTCTACGAATATAAATGGTGCTCACTCCAATTACAAATATATTACTACTGGAGTTCCACAAGGCTCCTTATTGGGGCCGGTACTTTTCTCCTTATATATTAATGACCTTTCACTTGTAATAAATAAATGTAAAATTTCATTGTATGCAGATGATACATGCATCTATTATTCCTCAAAAAAACCTGGTGAAATTCAACAAAGTCTTAATGAAGATTTAGGGCAATTATATAGATGGTTACAATCCAATAAACTGATATTGAATCTTGAAAAATGTGAACTTTTATTAATGGGCACTAGTAGAAAACTGAAAGTATTGAATGATAATATACCTTTTAGAGTTATGATTGGTGGTAGCCAAATAAAAAGGGTTCAAACTTGTACATACTTAGGTGTTATACTTGATGAACATCTTAACTGGAATGCACACATCGGATACGTTAAAAAGAAAACACTGAATAACCTTTATCTGTTGAAACGGATAAGGCCATTTATTTCAAAGGATGTGGCTTTATTATTTTATAGAAGTAACATACAAAGCTATTTTGACTATTGTTCTCTTGTATGGTGTAACACTGGCAAGACTAACATGCAGACATTACAGTTATTACAAAATAGGTCACTCCGTGTTGTACTACGTGTTGGTTATATGTATTCTAGCCAATTGATCTATGATTCACTTAAATTCGATAAATTAGATGTTCGATTTTGTAAACACCTTGCTCATCTAATGTTTAAAGTTGTCAAAAAAGAGTTGCCTAGTTACATTTATATGCAATTTATAACTCAGACATTTAATTACAATCTCAGGGTTGGTGATGTGCATTTTTACATACCTCGCATAAAAACAAATTATGGAAAAAGATGTTTTAGATATAGGGGATCCAAATTATGGAATGTAATCGGGAAATCTTCATCTATATACACACTCACATCTCAACAATTTAAGAAGTACATTATCTCCCTTGACTGGAAACATATTCTTACCCAAATGTACCCATACTGAATTTTCTTGTATATCTCATGTATTTAATTAATGTAATAGTTTATTTGCTTATCTCTTGTATATTTCATGTATCTAATTGTTTATTTCTTTGCTTGTTTGTTGATATGATTTGTAACCGTTTTTAAATGTGTGTGGACCCCTTTGAAAATCAACTTAAGTTGAAAGGGCAATCCACCCCACATGTGGAAATAAATAAATAAAAAAAATTTTAAAAAAAATTCTAGCATTACTTCACGCACATTTTCTATCCCGGCTTTCCAATTGTAAATATATGTAAAACTGTCGCATATATATACAAACACATTGTATGGCCAAGAAGAAACTTTTTCTGAAGATTTGTCCAGATTAGCTGAAATATCAGAGTTCCAAATGTTAGTCTCAGCTGCTCTATGATCTTGTTTATTCCATCATTTCATAACCTTGCTCTAGCTTATCTCAAGAAGTTCCAAAACATCTCCATTGTGCGAGTCTACAGTGAGCAAATCGAGCGTAAGGAGTACCCCATTCCTGGCGTTCCAGGACTTATATCTAAGTGGTCCAGGAAAGAAGCCTCTATGCCAGAGGGGCTGTCAGACATTGCGCTTCATCGCTTGATCAGGATGCGTGGAAAGCCGCATGCAGAACAGTTAGCTGCATACGAGAGGAGTTTCCGCACTAACCCAGCTGGAATACTTTCTCGGGACATCAAAGACTACAAAAGCACTATTTCTGAGGCCATGGTGAGTGTTTATTTTTGAAGAGAAAGAGAAGACTAATTGCTCAAAGTTGTGTAATGGGCATGGGTGTCTTAGTGTTGTGTTGGGATCGGTTTATGAGATATTGGCAGTAGGAGAGGTATATAAAATAAAGCAGCAGGAAGAGGCTTGTAATTCCGGAGTCATATGAAAGTATTTATTATCTCCAAACTTTGGAGAGTGGCAAATCAGTAACATCATTACACATACTTCCACATAATTAAAACACAAGATGAAGAGTGAGACAGCTAGAAAGAGAGTCTTGATCTAATGGTGATCAAAACTTGACTCCCTTTCATAGTTGAGGAACACTTCGCTACTTATAGCTATTTGCGCCCTCTATACAGTGCGTCCCAGAAAAAACGAAACCGAGAATTATCGATGTTTTATCATAACATAATCACAATTATAATTGATAAATGACACATATTTGTAAAGCTTACATCCTCTTCTTTCATTTGATGCAACTCATATAATGCACATTTCAAGCATGAGTGATTAAAATGAATTTGAAGAGAGGAAACCTAAATGTAATTTGGCGGACGGTATCTGAATTTCAAAGAGAAAATCACATTTCTAGAAAGTTGAGTTTCTGCCCTTTCATATGACACCTCAGACAGGAAAAAGGAGCTAGGAATAACAAAGTTCTGTTTGTTTAAAGTAGTGCTTGCATTTCCATAATTTTATTAAACAAATTCGTTTTCACTGGCTGCCTGCCGTAGCAACAAAGGGAATTAACAATAGACTTAACTCCGTTTCGTTGACAATCAGCCATGCATGAAGTCTTTCGTCTACGGCCATACAATGGTAGCTGCGACCATGAAAATCTCAGAATATGTATTTGTGATATATAATTTCCAAACGGGAATAGCTAATCGGTTGATTCTAGTAAAAAAACACTGTTTTATAGCTTAATTAATATCTTGACCTTGGGAGGGAGCTATACAACATAAAGAGTTTATTATTTACAATTTCATAACTTTATACTTGATTTCAATCGCGACAACGATGACTGAATATTGTAGGATCGCATATGCTTCCAATATGTTCATTGGAACCAAATTCACGACCCCATACCTAAACTTTGTATTACCTTTAATCCCCTTGGCCAAACTAGTGCTGACGGATTTTAAACATGCTGTTGATTGTTCTATGGTCAACTGTCTATCAGGGTTGCTATGGTATTAGAGGGAGTGGTAATGGAGAGTGTAGGTGACTTGAGTTGGGCCTATGAGACATAGTTATTAGAATGTGGCTCCTTGAAGTTAACTCTCTGGGTAGTCATTTATGGTCAATTTTTATGATAACAAGATAATGGGGTCAGAGTCTAGGAATAATGGGGTACTGGTTTAGATCATGGAAGTGGGGGAAGGTGAATGACTGGAAGGGAGATGCAGGGGCGGATCCAGCCGGTGGCAGGAAGGGGGGGTCGTCCAGTCTTTGAGGCAAAATTTAGCAGCGATTCATCAAGCCGGTGAATAAGCGGGGGGGGGGGGGTAGAACCACTATTTTGGGGGGGGGGGGCAAAATATTTTTTTTTTTTGTCAGGGGGCCCGCTTTTGTTATTTGTTTTAAAAAATAGGTTAAATTTATGTTATTATCCTATTTTTTACTGTTTTGGGGGGCTAGCGGGGGGGGGGGGGGGGGGGGGGTGGTCCGGAAATATTGCTACGTGGATCCGCCCCTGGGGAGATGGGAGTGATACATGTAAACTCTAGATAGACCCAAAAGATCGGATATTAGATCAGGTAAGTTTAATATGTAATTTATTTAATACAATTTTTTTTTTTTTTGCGGTCGGCAGCTATGCAATGCTGAATAATCTGAATAATCTGAATGGATTCCAATCGGCGAAAAGTATTAACTTTGCATGCTAGTGGTTCCTTGTCATTATACTGCACATATGTTCAATTTTTTAGCTGTGGAAACAGGTGCCTACTGCAGATGGCCTCATCTGCTGACCTCTTCAAGAAATTACTAAAGTCGCATCTATTCTGCTAAAAATGAATTTATTACCAGCCTACATATACATGTATTGATCTCTGAGAAGTGACTAACTTTTGTTTATAAGTGGCCCAAACATTGTGGAGCGGTGTGTACAGTGCTTTTTAATCGCAAGGGAAAGGCGCTATATCAAATATCTTTTAATCGAAGATTGATTCAAATATGACTTTTATAAAAAGGGATATTGCAAGTTTAGATATAACTAAGGTGAAATTGACATGTGAATAGAATAGAATCATGCTCTTTAACCATAAGCCCATGGAATGCCTTTATTTTGTAAAAGGTTTAATATTGGTACCCTTTGAGATATATACTTTGCTTCCCTCACTGCAGAAACAAGAACTGCAGAACCATCACATAGTCCTGTGTACCTGTAATGCCGCTGGAGCGCCTCGCATCTCAAGATTCACCCGTATTATCCAGGTGATTGTTGATGAGGCTGGGATGTGCAGCGAGCCAGAAACTTTGATCCCTCTGGTTTCAGTCAAACCCAAACAAGTGGTACTGGTCGGAGATCATCAACAACTCAGGTAGAGTGACAAACCCTTGTTTTTTCAAGAAGGGAGGGTGAAAGCTCAAATGACCATTAGTATGTGGATATATAGCAAGAAGAGTAAGAAGAGCAAGAACAATTTGTCCACAAATTATAATTCAAGAAATCTATTATTTCAGATTTTGGGTAACTCTGAGTGAATTTGTGTACACCAACTCTTATTCAAGTATATTTAGAAATCTCATCACAAACCACCTTTACCCTTTAATATATCAGTGTTATTGTGTATTCAAACTTGCACACTCACTTTAACATTATATTTTAAATACAAAGAGGATACAAATATACTAGTTTGGCAAAAGAAGTTGAGAAGTTCAGAACTTCAGACTGAAAATACTGTTTGTACCTAATTAATGGAGGTCTGAATTTCGAGCCCGAATGTTTTTGCTTGAAGAGATGTACATGGACATGCAACACCCTTTTGAAATATCAATGTACTGAATTAACGATATTTCAATTTTATTTTTATCAACAGTATTGTTATGAATGTATAGGATACAAGCATGGAAAAGCAAACATAAAGAGAAGGGGGAAATTCTAAAAAGATCCCTTTATGTACTTAGGTCACTGTTGGTGAGTGACAGAAATTGGAAGGCCCTGTTTTGGATTTTGACATCAATTTTCTTTCTTCAATAAAGATATATGTTTGTGTTGATAGACAATGAAATGCAGTTGAGCCAATTTTGTTCTCAGTCACTGAACTGTATTGCCTAATGCATGTTTGATACTGACAGGTCAATAATCACAGAGCCCAATGCTAGGCAGCTTGGAATAGATATCTCACTGCTAGAAAAATACAAGGACAAAGCCGAGATGCTTACCATCCAGTACAGAATGGTGAGTGTGAAATAGAAAAAACAACACCATGTGCTAATAGTGGTGGTGATGATGAGGATGATGATGATGAATGATGATGGTGATGGTGATGAGCACTGCTGCTGCTGTTGCTGATGATGATGATGTTGAAGAGGTTTATCATGATGGTGGAAGTGATGAAGATGCATGATGGTGGTAGTGATGATGATGATGATGAGGACGAGGATGATAATGATGATGATGATGATGATGATGATGATGATGAATGATGATCCTGATGATGGTGACGATGATGATGTTGATGAGGTTCATCATGATGATGGTGGAAGTGATGATGATGCACGATGGTGGTATATGATGATGATGATGATGAGGATGATAATGATGATGATGATAATGAAAATGATGATGATGATGATGATGATGGTGATGATGATGATGGTAGTGATGATCATGATGGTAGTGATGATGATGGTGATGATAATAATGACAGTGATGATTTGCGCAGTGCTGTAAATTCTGTGTGAGGAATGCAGGAAGTTCGCCTATTCTCTAAGGTGCTTGGAGATGATATTTTGTATTACGTGCCATATAAATCCAGTTTTATAGTAGTATTATTTTATTATTTTAACTGTGTTTGGAGGGCTAGATCCTAGTTTGAGGAAACTCAGTGTTATAGTTGTATTGATATTCAATAATAGATTAGTCTCTCTTCCCACTGTTTGAATAGCAATATACTGCAATTATTTCAAAGAACATATGGAACCGATGTCTGTATTTTGTATTACGCGCCATATAAATCCAGATTTATATTAGTATTATTTTATTATTTTAATTGTGTTTGGAGGACTAGATCCTAGTTTGAGGAAACTCAGTGTTATAGTTGTATTGATATTCAATAATAGATTAGTCTCTCTTCCCACTGTTTGAATAGCAATATACTGCAATTATTTCAAAGGACATATGGAACCGATGTCTCCATTCATTGATATACACTGAAGTATATGGAAATATTTGTGACTTCCCTTCTTGGAACTTTATCTTGAAGTTCCTGTTTATTCTTTCCTCCTCTTGTACAGCACAAGCAGATATGTGAATTCCCATCCTTGGCGTTCTATAATGATAGACTGAGGACGGCAGAATCTGTAATGCGGCGTGGCCCTGACCCCATCCGCAGTATCTGGCCCAACAATGGTGAGACGCCTCGAGTCTTCTGCCATGTGAGTGGGCAGGAGGAAACCCTCTCAGTGAAGTCGGAAGAAGGCAACGAGCAGTCAAAGAGTAACAGTGCTGAGATCAGACATGTGGTATGTACGAATTACGTTCAGTTGTATGCTTTTAAACACTAAACACAGGGATCAGAAAAATTAGAACTAATTTTATTATTTACTATATAAATCTGTGTATCTACCTATTATTTGCTAGTTTACCTAAACTACGCAGCTATCAAGAACTAAAACGTCACATTCGCGCATGCCCCACCCCAATACATCGCCTTCCCAGGGTTCACGTGCGCAACCGCACTCCCACCATCTTCCTCTTGAACGAGCCGTCAGAGACAACGCTTCAGACATGTTGCCGGGCAATGAGAGGGGACGGAGGCAGGGACATAAAAAAATTAGTTCTAATCAATCAATGTATCTACCTATTATTTGCGAGACCAGCACAGATAAGACCGGGGTGGCATGTCCTAGTAGAAGGGGATTAAAGGGGATCAATGGCAGACAAAGCCGCTCTCAGGAATGAAGATGCGAACAGTACCTCCCCAAGAAGGAACGTCCCTGAGATATAAGAGGTAAAGAAATGGGAGACCGCCAAAAAGCAGCCCCCAAAAGATCCTTTAGACCAATACCTCGAAAAAGAGCCCAGGAGGAATCGATGCTCACAGTATTGTGAGCTCAGGCCTCGCCCTCGGGGAGGGCCGCAAGGTCAGCAGCCCGGATGGCTCTGACAACCCAACCGGAAATGGAACCTTGGATGAAGGGGAGAAAGGTCTCCGGGTAACGAGGAAGAGCTAAACGCCCTTCCGAAAAATGCTTGGTCTTGACCAAGTACCAATTAAATGCCCTCACCGGGCACCAGACTTAGCCCTCCTGGACCTAGGAGAAGTAAAAAAGACGGTTGAGGAAAACCTCAACCGGCCCGGAGGAAACCTACTGGCTCTTAGCTGGATAAGGCCGGGGAGAACACAGGGCACAGAGAATTCTCCTCTGCCCGAAAGTGATGAGGAACAGAGCTCTGACCAATAAACGCAGGATAAAAACTTTAGAAAACGCCTCTAAAACGTTAGGCAGGCTCAAAACAGGAGACAGCTTAGGGTTAGCTGATCGTTGTAGAAAAACGAAAAACAGCAACTCGGATAGGAAATGGGAGTTAGAAACTCTCCGAGCCATCCAGAACCCAGACAAGACAGGCGGCGAAGGCCGAGCGGTATCCCTGAAACATGGAAAGGGATCTACCCCTAACAAATACGGAGAACAGAAGCTCTCAATCGCGCCTACCACAACCGTACAAGGTAAATCCTCCCTTTACACCCAAAGGAAAACGCTATCAGACGAGGGAGTCGTATAAAGGGACCTTAGAACTACAAACCGATAGGCTCTCTCGGAAAGTCCCGAAGCCTCAGCGTTGTCCCCAACAACGGCTGGGCGGACTGATAGAGCACAGTGGGATGAAGATGTAGGAGCCCAACAGAGGCTTGGACACTAGTTCGGACCTCAGCGGGAGAGGAACAGGATGTCCGTCCAAAAGGGACAGAAATACGGAAAGGAAACAGGAAACCCGCTGGGGAGCTCGTTGCCTCAAAACATGCAGCAGCAACTGACTCTGATTACACACAGGGTTAGCTGTGGAATTGTGTCCAAGAGATAATTCCCAAGAAAGGCCCGCGCAACAGCCCTCAGGGACTGGTCAGCCACAGGGCTTAGCTCCACCGAGAACCGATCACAGATGCCGAAGCCAACTGCGAGAAAGGGTCCCAGACAGGACCGTGACCCGGGAAAAAACCCAAACCCCAGAGAGGAAGGGTGAGTCCTGATCCAGCTACCTACTCCTACCTTGGAGGAGTAGCAAGTGAAGCGGGAGAAGAGAGCCTAGCCATCACCAAAGGGCAAAAAAGCCAGAGGAGAAAGGCCAGCCACAGAACAGAGCCTCTCTGAGGCCAAGCTCGGCAAGACATTCCCAAAACTAAAACCGGTACCGGATTACACCAGACAAATGTACCTGGGCTTAGACCAGACACATCCGAGGCAGGGTCTCCCCCTCATCTGCCCCCCCCCCCCCCCTGTTGCCCACCAAGATGCTTCGACACTGCGAGAAGCCCAGTCTAAACTGCTGGAGAGAAGACAGGCTGAGGTCTAAACCTCGCCACAGCTATCTCCGTCTTAGTCACAGTCAGAGACTGTACATCAGAAGGTTACAAACTTCTTACCTTACATATCGGATGCGGGAGCAGCAACACCCGTGAAATCAGACACCCCCCCCCCCCCTGTATGTCGAACCAAGCTCACTCACTAGTGTGCTGGTCACGTCAGCTGTAACTAGAAGGGGGAGGAGGAAAAAACCCTAACTCACAATATACCTGTCACCGGACTGGCAAACCACCGTCGGCGGTATTCCTGTTAGGGGGCCCCTTGTCTGAAGAGAAGGGAAGCCTTGGCCGCATCTGGCAGAGCCCTTGTGAAGGCCTCAGGTAAGTTAGACTCCAGGAGAGCTTGGGCGTCGACTGCCAGATCATGAGGGCTCGGGGGCCCGCTGACTAGTGACTCAGTTGATGACTCAGAGTCACCAACCTGACCCTCAAAACCAGCTACGTGGGGAACCTAGCCTCAAGGGGGCGGACGCAACAATGATTCGTAGACTCCTCACCGGGAGGAGCCACAAGCACCACCGTGATAGGATGGGCAGCTTTGGTCATAACCGGGTACCAAACCCGTATGAGAAACAGGATCCCGAGTATCAGGTACATGTAAACAAATCCGCATACTTGAAGGAGAGATACAAAAAATCGGACACAATCTCGGCAAACTGGTACCAGATCGAATTGTTAGGTCGGGTCGGGTCCAAATCCTGCAAACCAAGACAGGGTTAAACCTGACCGAGGTCCTGGACATCGAAGTCCAAAGACCCTACAGAGTGGACCGTGTACAAGGAAGACCTTGCTCTTGCGGGAGGAGAGGCACGGGTACCAGGTTCAGAATCATCCATGATGAACCTGTAGACCAAGAGAAAAACCAAACACAGAGAAAATCCAAACAAAGAGAGCGAGAGCGAAATAAACTCAGCGCTCACTTTATTTCCAGACAAAACAATCTCAAATAAAATATTTCACAAAATAAACCCAAACCCCAAAAGCACGAAAATTAAATCCAAACAAACACGAGCAGACAAAAGCGCAAAAGTGCTCAGCGAAGCAGCACGAGCTTAGTTGGTATGCTAGGCGGATGAATAAATTAACCGCCAGCTAACAGAAAAAACCCCATCCGACAATAAGGCGTTAAGCCAAGCCAGAAAGCCGAGCCAATTAAGCAGCGGAAACAAAGCCTGCAAACCGTACGTGAAAGTAGGAAATGTGGGGCAGAAATGAAAGTCAAAAATTGTGCCTAAATTAAGAAAAGTGACGGGAAGCCTGTACTACCAAATTAATCATAATTAAAATGAGGACGGAATTAAATGTGCAAAACTAACTAAGCCGTGCCAAAAAAATATAAAAATCCAAAATTTTGAACAGTGACTTAGCTGTAGATGAGAATAGAAAGAGGAAGATGGCGGGTATGCGGTTGCGCACGTGGACCCTGGGAAGGCGATGTATTGGGGTAGGGCATGCGCGAATGTGACGTTTTACTTCTCTATAGCTGCGTAGTTTAGGTAACTAGCAAATAATAGGTAGATACATTGATTTATTGAGGTAAATCAACCAGTTCACACATACTATATATAGTTCCATAAATCTCTGTGTATAAGACACACTTTTTTATGCAAGAACAAATTTAAAAGTCGGGGGTGCGTCTTATACACAGGTACAGGATATTTTGAGTCCTCAAAGTGCTACTTTTTAGTTGTTTTCGAAATTCTTTGTGTCTCAACATGAATTACATAATTTGAATTAAAAAATATAGGATGCACTCTATTTTTAGGACCAAGATCAACAAAAAAAGGTGCGTCTTTAAGATTTAAGGTAGGTTAAGGCTAATCTGGAGCTCAGCTGGCATGGGAATCGTATTTTGAGTGGAAATTGCCAAGAATAATTTTGGATTGTTAATCCTGCAGTAGATAAGTTGTTTGAACCAGTGAAATAAAAACAAACGTACACAAACTTTAATACTGGGCAGCATCTTCGATAAAAACCACAACTCCCATTTGCACATTGTAACCTGTGTGAAGCACATGGTGACGAGTCTACTTAACCAGATTTCCTTATCTTTCTATGCTCATTACTCAGCCACTATACATTTTCTACCAAAATTGTTTGGCAAATGTCGTTTATTTGTAATCTTAAACATTCATTGTAAGCCTCGTAGGATTCTGTGAGAATTTATTTTCTATATATACCAGAACTCAAGTTTAGCTATGGTCACAAATCAGAGCAGGGTCAAACCAATTAGTAGCCTGCTCGGTCGCCGCTGGAATTAAGGCATCGCCCAACAATTTTTTGGAATAGTCGAGCAGGCTGTAGAGCCCCAGCGATGCCTGGGCGGTGCCCTGTCAATTTCCTGTCAGTCACCAGTCAATTTTAGGTCAAAACTGGGCGAAATCGGAGAGCTTCTCCGGGCGGCGTCCCGGCAGTGACCAACTGATAACCCACCGATACCCGAGCGGTCTCCCACCGGCCACCGGCTAATTTGAAGGAAATTGCCCGGCAGCCGGCCGGTGATGGGCGGGTCGCCAAAATACGTTCGGTGTCCGGGCGTTCGACGCCCGGACACCGACCTAATCGAGCGTTCGCCGTCGAGCGCTTTAGGTCAAAAATCAAAGCCGCTAGGTGAAAAGTTGCTGACCGATTTTGAACTCGCCGCCCAGTGACCGACTGATCTCCCAGCAGCGACCAGACGGCATCGATTTATGACCTAAATCACTCGACGGTGAACGCTCGATTAGGTCGGTGTCCGGACGGCGACCGCCCGGGCACAGAGCATAGAGCATACTTAGGGCAGGGAGTGAAAGTGAGCAGGTGTCGCCCAAATTTTAACTCTGCGCTATAAAACTTCAGCAGCGACTGAGCGATGTCCTAAAAACAAGCGGTGCCTGGGCGAAAATGGCTCAAAACTCGCCGTCCGGCTGCCGAGCAGGCTACTTTTAGGTGATGTGACCATAGCTTAAGTCTTTAAATACCTCAATTTGACTCATTAAACCCTTAAAGTCATCAACATTTCAAACTGTACACAGGGGTAAGAAATCCTTGCCATTTTATTTCATGTCCATTACAATTACAAAGAGCTAGTCCATTTTCTCTTCAACTATATATTAGGCGAAATGTGCTGGGTATATATGTCCCTGATATTTGAAAAGTAACTAATATGACCTAAAATAGGTCTGAATGTCGTTTCCTTTATGCTGAAATTGACCCTACGCAAATGAATCATGTGACATCATTAAAATTTGTAGTTTGTAATAGGTAGCATTATAAAATGTAGTGACGTTAAAGACCTGCACTTGTACTTGTAAGCCTATATAATCACGGTACATGTACAAGTAGTAAGATTTTTCAGTGATGGTTATGTAATGTACTTATGACGTTAATATGAAATATGTACATGGCATTAATACCCTTGTCTTACCTGGACATGTTTTTTGTGTGCCATGGGGTTTTGCTCATGAGTGACATTGTTTGTTTATATCGTCTCTTCCCCCTGTTCTCCTAATCTTAAACCCCCACAGATCAGAATCGTCCGAGAGATGATCAGCAGAAGGGTGTCACCCGAGAAGATCATCGTCCTGTCTCAGTATCGCCTCCAGTGTGCACAGATTGAAGAAAGGCTTCAAAGTGACAGAAATCCATCTCTCCAACAGATCAAAGTCAGCACTGTGGTCAAAAGTCAAGGTACAGTTAATATTAACAATACCAGTAAATCTGTTTTTATGTAGTGCTTACTGTATCTAATAAGTAAACACAATCTTTAGACAATGATCAAAGATCACTTGTTGGCCTGTATTCAGTGAGTATTTTATATAAATACTAGGGAGTTAGCCCATTAAATATTCAAAAGCAAATAAAAGTATATTGAACTGGATGAAAGACTGGACTGGTAACCAATGTATACATGAGAATCAACCAACCATACATTTGTCCCGTCAGAAATAACAAATTACCCTTGAAACTTACCAAATACAAGAAATGTGTTCTCACTTATCTGTGTGCTATAAGATTCAGAAATGTAAAGCACAGGTAGTGAGCATTATGCTGCCTTTTGGGGGTAATTCTGGGTAAATTGTTCAGGGGCTGATAGCTATAAGTAGAGGGGGTAGTTGTTAGAGAATAGGTATGTGTAGTTACGTTGACCATAAAAGTTGGTTTTCAAACTCATTTGTTTACAGGGAGTGAGTGGGACTATGTTGTCCTCTCAACCGTGCGCTCCAAACCTCGGATTGAGATTGAAGAAAAGCCAAGCAAAGGCTGGCAGAGGAAACATCTTGGATTCATCAACGACGAGAACCAGATGAATGTTGCCTTGACAAGGGCCAAGCAAGGGCTTATCATTGTCGGTAAGCTTTGAAGTATTTCATGGAGTGGTTGACCATATAGCAAGATACCCTTTTTAGACCCACCATTATTCAGAGAGTGCAAGGTTGTTGTTTAATTTTATTTTAAAAAAAACCAACAGAATATATGTTTTACTTGTAACTCAAGATCTGGTCATTATCATTCTGTATTCTTGCAGAATTGTTTAACCTCTTGAACAGTCTTGGTCTCTTCTCAAGTGTTGTGACACATACTATTTTTTAAATAATGCTAAATGGAAAACACAATGTATGAGACACTAATATAACTAGGTAAGTGTGGTTCAGTTTAAGAATCCTTTTTGGAATGAGCATCTGGAAATTCTTAAGTTTAGTAAAAGGTCAGTAAAAACAGGACCATGTCCCTTCGAGTACAATGCATCTTTGTAATTGTAATCTCAGCACCTGGTATGTCTCCCAAGTTATATGGCTTACATGGATAAAAAAATCTTAACACTGCTAGAATATTCCTCGAAATTGCAGCCTCGCAGGAATTAATTAAGTTAAAGATTCCAGAGCTCCACAAAACACCATAAAGTTAAAAACAAATTTTGTCATGCATGTTGTATTGAAATACACTTGTTTCATGATTCTCCTTTTGGATGTTAAACTAACATTGATTGTTTTGGGGGATATGTGCAAGATGTTTTTCTATTAATTGCTTTCTAAAGTAGCTTAATAACTAAACCTACCAGAGTTACAGACACTTCTTCTACTCTCATTGATAACATTTTTAGTAATGTACGACCTCTACCAGATGCGGGTATTATAATTTCAGATTTGTCTGACCACTTTCCAGTATATGCGAGGATGTCTTTTGGTAGGAATATCCGTAATATTTCTAGTAATAGATATGTTCGAAAAAGTAATCCTGCCAGTATTGCTAAATTTAGAGATGAGTTGTTAGCAACTGATTGGAGAGAAGTATTACGTGATTATGATGTTGATAGCTCATATGATAAATTCTTAAATATATTCTTTTTGCTGTATGATAAAAATTTACCTTTATGTAAATGTAATAGTAGAAATCGTAGAACAACCCCTCGATTGCCATGGATTACTAATTCTATGTTGAGGTCAATAAATAGGAAAAATAAGTTGTACTATAAGTATAAGATTAGCAAATCTCAGTCTTCTCATAGGAAATATACTATTTATCGGAATACTCTTACTTCAATCCTACGTGCTGCTAAGAAGCAGTATTACTTTGCTCAATTTCAGGCGACACATAATGATATAAAAGGGACTTGGAAAGTGATTAGGAATGTCTTTAAGCCAAAGCAGAAAGCGTCTGATGTAAGTAAATTAAACATTGATGGGAATGTAGTTGATGATCCAGAAGTTATTGTAGATAAATTCAATGAATATTTTTGTAATATTGGCCAGAATTTGTCGCGTGTCATCCCAGAGTCTCAAAAAACATTTCAATCTTTTTTAGAAAACCCTAATCATAATAGTTTATTTTTATTGCCAACGACTGTAGAAAAATTATTTGATATTGTACATTCTTTAAAGAATAAGAAAAGTCCGGGTTGTGACTTTATAACAAATGAGTTGATAAAAAATGTAATTGTTGGTATTGTACAACCCCTCGTACATATATTTAATCTATCAATGACCACTGGTGTTGTACCCATGAAAATGAAAATTGCAAAGGTTGTGCCCATTTTTAAAAAGGGTGATGCCCTTATCTTGAATAATTATCGTCCTATTTCTTTGTTGAATTCCTTTTTAAAAATTCTTGAGAAGCTTATGTATACTCGGACGATAAAATTCATGATGAATGCTAAAATTTTGTCTAATTTTCAGTTTGGTTTCCGTGAAAAACACACTACCACTCATGCTATTCTACATTTGGTGGATAAGATATCCAGTGCCTTAGATGCACGCATGCATACAGTTGGTGTCTTCTTAGACTACTCTAAAGCGTTTGATACTGTAAATCATGATATTTTAATAGATAAACTGTGCCATTATGGTGTAAGGGGAATAGCATTAGATTGGTTTAGAAGCTACTTAACAAACAGGAAACAGTTTGTTACTTTAAATGGAATTGATTCAGATTTGCGGGACGTCACTTGTGGGGTCCCACAGGGATCCCTTCTAGGCCCGCTTTTGTTTATTGTGTATATTAACGATTTTCAACTTTCCGCAAAAATGTTAACATTCATTTTATTTGCAGATGACTCGAGTGTATTTTTCTCTCACAGAAATCCACAAACTCTTTTGCAGACTGTAAACTCTGAGTTGACCAATGTGACATTGTGGATTCATGCAAACAAGTTGTCTTTAAATCTTAAAAAAACTAATTATATGCTCTTTAGTAATTCCCTGAAATTATTGCCTGGAAATGTAATGTTCAATGGTGTTGAGATTGAAAGAGTATCTACATTTAAATTTCTTGGCTTGCATATTGATGAACATTTAAATTGGAAGGACCATATTAGTAAACTTTGTAAATTATTGTCAAGAAATACTGGTGTAATATATAAATTGAAATCTGTGTTCCCACTGAATATTTTACGTATGCTGTACGCAACTTTAATTTTGCCATATTTGCACTATGGTGTGCTAGCTTGGGGCAACTCGTTCAAATCTCAAATTGATAAATTATTACTGGTACAGAAAAGAGTAATACGAATTGTTTGTAATACTCTCTATCTTGCGCATACAGATGTTCTTTTTTATAATAGTAGTGTTTTGAAAGTTGAAGATATTTATCATTTACAACTAGGAGCTCTAATGTATGAATTGAATGCAGGTCTACTGCCAGTGGCCCTTGGCTAGAATATTTAAGAAAAATAACCAAGTTCATAGTTATTCCACACGTCAGGCGCAAGCATATCACTTGCCTCTTGTTATAACGCAATTTGCCCTTACTACTTTGGGGTCCACTGGACCTAGGTTTTGGAATTCCCTTGAACCAAGAATAGCGCAATCGGTCAGTATTTAAGTATTTAAGCGCAAACTGAAGTTACTTTATTTGAGTCGATATCGTCTAGATTTATAGCTGTGATCAATATTTAAGAAAATTATTTACTATATAGGTCAGCAAAATTCTACTCCTGTTTCTCACATCTATTCATCTGTCCGTCTTTTTTTGTTTTGTCTGTGTTTCAGTCGAGTTGCTCATAGTTTTTTTTCCTGTTTCTCTTGTTTAAAGCCATTATTAAGTATTTAGTAGATTTTATTATACTTATTTATGTTTATATTTTTTTCAGTTGTTTAGTTAGTTTAGTTTTATCAGCATTTAAATGTATGCATTATTCTTATCTGACGAGTTTGTTCTTTTAGGACATACTCATAAGCTACTCATGAGGGACCTTAAATCCACAAGCCTTGCTTTCAACCAAGGTCACCTCATCTTTCTATTGTAACGCCATATTATGTTAAACTTGTTATATTCATGTCATATTTGTAAAGTGTGTTATGAAAGAAAGATAAATAAAACTTGAACTTGAACTTGCTTGTACCTGTGTACTGTATAATTTTTGTTAAAGGTATTTCTTACAGTAATTGATCTGTAAATTAAGATTTCTTTCTTTTTTACTTCAAATCAGGTAACCAGTACCTACTGCGATGTCACAAAAGATGGAGGGAAATGCTCAAGATGTATGAAGAGACTCACTGCCTTGTTGGAGCTCAGGATTTCCTTGCTTGACATCGTTGAAATAAGCCTGTCTATCATATTGAACTAACTGTATCTGAATGTATGGAGAATAAAACAATATTCTATTGATCACTGGGGGGGGGGGGGGGAAGATATCCAATCTTTATTATGCTTAGCCTGTCAAGCATGTGATGATGTAAGGCTGTATATTTGATAAATATAAATGCATTCTTTATTTCCTTTTCTCTCCAGATTATATTTGGTTGAGTCTTTCACGAAGGGATCGACAGGAGACGTAGGTTTTCATGATCCCACTCCTGACACTATAATGAGTCTAGTTGAAGAATTTGGTTTCATGTGTGTATCGTGCAAGATACAATGCAGGCATATTTTTGTGTACCGTATGGCATCTATGACTAGCTGAGCATGTGACTCACTGGGTGCAATCATTAGTAGGTCCATGGTGCAATATAGCATGAATGCTAGTCTGTAATTGCAGACCTTTTTATCAAATAGGACACATGAGCCAGTATTAGTTCTTATGCTACAGTATAAGTTATGAGAGGCAAAATTCTGTTAGAGTCGGCATTGTAGAATGGTTCAGTGCAGAAGAAATGTGGGTTTAGGTTAGATTTACTTGTAAGAATACTTTGGAAACTTCTTTAACATCATAATTCAAACCCCAGTTTGATACAACGGTTACATACCGATGAACTTCTTTAACATCATAATTCAAACCCCAGTTTGATACAAAGGTTACATACAGATGAAGTGTGAAATGTGTCGTATGGGAACGTTGAGTGCTAGGAAATTCAGTTGAAATAAAAGCCATGGAAATGAATGCTGCATTCATACATAGAAGGTTTACTACTGCATCGGTATGTGTTGATAAATGTAAAACCATTGTAAGCATATGGGTATATACAAATGTTCAGACAATAGAATGTTGTTACCAATGTATCGTAAATTAGATGTGCACAGATATTGTAAGTGTAAGATGCATTGTAAATAATACTCTCTCATATTGTATTGACCTGTTGTTTTGATGTGTATACTAATGCTTAGACTATGCTATTTTTGTGTCCATGGCCATTCCCATTTGGGAAGATGCTGTCTTAAGTCTTCTATCAATTAAATGTTTTCTAGCATCTTTTATTAATTACCTATATGATGGAAATAAGTTGTACATTTTTAAACCTTATTTGCTGCTATCTTACTTCTACATTACTGTAACTATTTTTCTATTATGGGCCACATTTTGCACATGCACTGGTTAAAAGAAAGTGCTGGTTGAGACTTTTTACATTCATACATACATGTATATATCTATATATACGTGCATGTACATGTATATATATATATATGTTTAAGCATAATAACTAATACAATTGAAATGAAAAATAATGTACATATATTTATACATGTATATATAAATATGCAGATAGTCATACACACAAAATCATTTTACATATTAAACCAAATGAAATCAGTTGCAGTCAGTCTTGAAATATGGAGTAGCTGCTATGATGATAGACATCTCTCTATCTGCTTATGGGAGCTCTTTTAAGATTTGGTGTGATAAAAGTGTGATGTTCTGAGATTTATTTTTAGGTATATTTTTGTTATATTACCAGAGCCTTTTTGAAGCCTTTTTCATTTTTCATTTATGTCTACAAATAGTCGCTATCAAATATAATCTGCATACTTTTTAAACAGACTGTTCCCATTGCTTTCCTCTCATTCAGAGTTTGTTTGATAGGTTGCAAAATTTCTCCTCTTGAAATCGAACCCGGGGTTATATACATGTATATGAGAAAGTGAAATATATTTTTTTCTATTAGAAGATGTACACTACTTTGATGACCAATCTGTGTTGAAATCTGTGTTGACTTTATATTCTTGATAGTAGTTTAGCAATTTATGGAAAAAAATCATAGATATTTGGTCATTTTATCATTGATTATAGTATGAAAGCATGGTCGAATATCATATTTGATCAAAGTATATATATGAATTTTTAAAAGTTTTTTATTCAAATGTTAGTTTGTAAATTTTAAGAGAATTGTGATATTGTAAAACATTAAACTCCTTTTTTTACCTAGCCTAATATTCAATTTTGCTCAATATATTTGCAAAACATTATTATGGTGAAAACTGTTAATGTTTTGGGGTATTTTGTCGTTTTTTCCCTGTATTGGGGGTGAAGTGGGCTGTCCCACTTCACCTTATGAACTTTTTGTTTATGTTAATAATGTAAATTTTAACGAGTCATAATTGCCAATTATGCTGAGGAAAGCATTGAACTCGATCTTCCCCCTTTTTTTCTTTCAATTGTTTATGCTATGTTTATTAAAATATGTCACTTAAAGATAAACCTCGTATAATCATATGCCTTTGTAAATATCTTATGTTTATTCAGATACCCTAATTTATATACAAACCTATTAACTGGGACCTACATAATAATATTATAAGCGTGTATTACAAGCTTTGCTTTTTAGTAGATCCCACACTTCATTTAGCCTTTTGCAATGTATCTATCATACTTATACCATGTACATTATGTTTAGTTATTATTATTACCATGCTCGACATCATGTTCAATTATGTAATCTTCAATAAAGTGGAAATAAATTAACTTGAAATTTGAAACAGTAAATTCTCCCAACCATTTTTAAATTTTCACATGAAAATAAGACATAAAACAGGCTATTAAAAATTTGTTAACACTTAATTGTCTGGAATGGTATATACAGCCAGTTCATAATTACTTCGTGACAAATATTTGAAAATCGCGCCGGCAGAAAACTCGCTCAGTGTGGGGGGGGGGGGGGGGGGGGGGGAGTGAGTACATTTTTTGGGGGGGGGGGGGGCTTTCGAAAATTTGAAAATTTGCACCCCCCCTTGTGTAATACAAACCTTAACATACATACATTGAAGAAAATAAACGTATTCAATATTGACTGCTTTTACATAAACATAATTAAACAAATAATTATTTGCAGTATATATAACTTAGCAACAAAGTTAACATATAAGTACCTAAACCTAATATATATGTAAATTGTAAATGTTATTCACTAATATAAAAAAAATAAAATTAAACAAATCTGGAGGTAATTTTACTGGAACAATGCTGCTCCTCCCTGCCCCCTCCCTGCCCCCTCCCTCACACATACTCACCCACCCCCCTCCCACACACACACTAGTTACTCACTCAGTGGATGTCTGCTTACATTCTCAACTCAGGAAAAATATACTAAATAAGTAAGTTATCCAGGCCGCAAAATAGATTACACTTTTAACAGGCTCACGGTGGAGAAGAAAACAAATCTTAATTAATCTGAAGCTGCTCCCACTTTAAGAAATGTGATCCCAGCTTTCCCATTCTAATTGCTATTTTCTTTTCCTCATCCCTATACTTAAAAATGCTTTTTTTTTCATCTTGTCTAAATTTGGTACTCGCCCGCCCCCCCCCCCCCCCCATCTTGAAATAAATGTAACATACTTCACCATGAAAATGATAGTATTACACATTTTTATTCTATATGAACTACCTGCCAACCCAACAAATATATCTCGCCATTCTAAATCTTTAATTTCATCTAACTAAAAATAAATGTTTGTTTGTTTCTATTTCCTGCTTACAAAACGAACATAAATTATCACCAGTAAAACCAAATCTATGAAGATGCTCATTAGTATGTATGGCTCCATGCAATAATTTAAATTGAACTTCTCGTTGTTTTCTAATGAGTATAGTAATTCTTGGTCTAACAAATATTTCTTTTAAATTCTTTATCTATAAAATCATAATCATGTTGCCCATCCCTTACCTCTATATCATACGTTTGCTGCAGTGCTTTGATAAAATAATCATTTATTTTTCTTGAACCCACATCCAAAAACTGTATTTTTTTACCTGAAATATGGAAATATGCAGGGGAAAAAAATACTCTAACAATTTCGGGGGCTTCTTTTCAGGCTTGCTTGCATGAAAATAACACTCTTTATTTTGTTTTGCATTGATCTCTATGCAATTTCGGGGGTTCTTTTTGGCATTTCGGGGGCTCTTTTTGGCATTTTGGGGCTAATTCGCCCCGAGCCCCCGTGTATTTTTTCCCTGGATAAGTATTAAAGCTTGTAAAATCAACCTCGAGGAATTGTATTAACCCTGAATCATCCTTCCATAACGTGGGTATCGCATCATAAATATCAATAATCATAAGCAAATTATTACCTTTCATACTGAGGTTCATTAAATATTTCACAGAATTAACATGGCCTTTCTCAACCAAGTGATTCAATTGATTCAAACAAGTATCTATCAAATATACTTTTTCCATTTATACATATATTCCAATTATTACAAATAATTGGATTAATACATGCAGACAGACACACATACCTACACGAATACTATATTGTTACAAAGATAATTAAGGAATCGAATTGGTACGAGTGAATGTATAGAGAGTGGAGGGCTATTTTTAAAAAGAACCTTTTAAATTGTTTTGGACAAGTTTTGAACACAGAGCTATGTTTTTCTCTGTGAAATCTTCAGTGGGAATGTCATTGGAAATTTCATCTAGGAATTTGAAAATCACAAAACACACCTACCGGAAGCCTAAAATTATCGAACCGTTACATGATTGTGCAAAGGATTTGTAATATAAATGTATACTCTAATTCAAGGGTCAGCATTCACGATTATGGAATAAATTGCCAAATTTTAAATTGTGCCTTTAATAACTGTACTCGTGGAATATATCGAGAGTGAAAACAGCAATACGTAGAATCAAAATTTGGCATGTATCTGACCTTTTCCCGAAACTTTGTTCAGAGACCTAACATTATGCATCTTAAGAATTATTCCAACCTAAATTAACCTTGCATAGATATGCATATATTTGCATAAATTGGCATAGCCTATGCAGCAGGAAAGGTTATCGAATATTCGACATTCCAATTTCAATGTCGTTTACCAAATTTACCAAGCTAACATGAATGTAACATGTTCGTGTGCTTTTAGTCATGAAATAATATTTAATCAAAATTAATGTCTATCATTACCTGTATATATGAATGCTTGTACTTGTTGAATTAAATAATTTATACCCCTTGTAAATTAGATGTTTTTGTTGTATTGTAACTCAAGAGTGAAAGATGGACTGGTTGAATTAGGGTCTTTGTTAAATACTTTTCATGTAAAGCTTTAAAGGTATTACAAAGTTTTGGTACCGGGTCATGAATTTGGTTCAAATTAACATATTGGAAGCATATGCGTTCCTACAATATTCATTGATCGTTGTCCCGATTGAAATCGAGTCTAAAGTTATGAAATTATAAATAATAAACCCTTTATGTTGTATAGCTCCCTCTCAAGGTCAAGATACCAATTTAGCTATGAAACAATGTTTCTTGACTAAAATCGACCGATTAGCTATTCCCGTTTGGAAATTATATATCACAACTACATATTTCTGAGATTTTCATGGTCGCAACTACTATTGTACGGCCGTAGGCGCTATTTGAAATTTATCAAAATTTACCGGGAGCACCGGTAAATTTTTATATTAAATTTTTCTCGAAAACAGAAGTGTTTTAGGGGTTAATTTTTTTAGTGCTTATAATACATCCACGGGGGCATCCAAATATATCAAAATTGTAAAGATTCACTATTCACCCAATTTTCAAAATTTCCCAAAACTTTGTATTACCTTTAATATGTCACATTCTCAAGAAAATAAAATAAATTCACCTATTTGAAAAATTACAAAACTCGGTTAAGATATGAATTATTTATTTGTTGTCCCGATGTACGTGTGTTTTATCAGATTTAGATTTACAACACTCTAGTGTCTGCGAGCGAGAAAAATAAGCACTGTAAAATGCCATGGATAACAAAAGCAATTCTACAATCGATACACACAAGGAATAAACTGTACAAGGCTTTTCTAACGAACTCAACTATTCATAACAAAAACAAATATAAAACATACCGAAATAAATTAACTAACATCATTCGAAATTCTCGTAAAATTTACTATTCCGACAAACTTAGTAGAGTGAAATGAAATATGAAATCTACATGGGGGATTATTAATAATTTGATTGGGAAAAAAATTTAAAATTGGCCAATGAAAATTTTAAACTAGATGATATAGCTATAAAGTCTGAAGAAGTAGCCGATACCTTTAATTCCTATTTTGTAAACATAGGACCTAATTTAGCAAATAAACTTAATACACCGAACGAAAATTTTACTACATTTCTCCCTGAACCCTCAAATTCATCACTGCTTTTTAATCCCACTGATCCTAATGAAATAACCAAAAATCTAAAATTAAGTTAATCACAGGGTCACAATAGAATTAGTGCTTTCCTTTCCTTTAACTCACATTTTTAATCTATCAATTGATACCGGGAAATGTCCAGAGTCCTTGAAAATTGCTACGGTAAATCCTGTAGCAATCCTCACGACATTGGCAATTACAGGCCTATTTATATTCTTCCCAACATATCCAAAATCTTAGAAAACATTATTTACAATAGGCTTTATAAGTTTTTAGATCCTTTTCATTTCCTAAATCTAAATCAATATGTTTTCAGAAAAGGACATTCAACTGACCAAGCGTTAGTACAATTATATGATAAAATAACGAACGCTATGGCCAATAAAGAACATGTAATAGGAGTATTCATGGATTTATCGAAAGCCTTTGATACACTGGACCACAAAATTTTACTGAAAAAACTTTACTGTTATGAAATTCGTGGAGTTGCACTGTCATGGTTTGAGAGCTATTTATCTAACAGAAAACAATATGTATAATGATATTTTGTCTAGTTTCCTGCCTAGCAAATGTGGAGTTCCTCAACGATCAATTTTAGGCCCTTTGCTTTTTCCATTATATATTAATGATTTAACCAATAAAACACCTTTTTTTATCATTTGTCCTATTTGCTGATGACACGATTATCTGCTGTTCACATCCTAATTTAAACACTTTAGCAAATAGACTGAATAATGAGTTACCACAATTATCTATATGGTTTCAATGCAATAAGTTATCCCTTAACATAAATAAAACAAATTTCATGTATTTCAAGCACGCTAATTCTCATGTCATTGACTTTCCTTACAACATAATTATTGATAATGTCCCTCTCGAAAGAAAGAGAACAACGACATTTTTGGGTGTCATTATCGATGAAAATCTAAACTGGAATGAACATACGTCATATCACTATTTCTAGGAACGTTGGTTTATTATGTAAAATGAAGAAACTAATCCCATGTTATACGCTTGTTATTTATAATTCATTGATATTACCGTATATAACATATTGCAATTTATTATGGGCTACCAGCGCCAAAACCATAATCAACTCTATTTATATATTGCACTATACTGGTTCACCATATTTATCTCGCACAAGTCCAATATTTTACAAACTGAAAACCCTAACAGTATTCGACATAAATTCCCTCTTTCATTTCAAAACTTTTACACTATGAATAAAGCTATTCACTCTTACCCTACCCGTAATTCCTTAAATTTTCATCTAGTAAACCCGAAATTACTTATTGCCCACAGATCCATATGACACCATGGTCCTGACCTATCGAACTCTCTCCCATAATCTATTAAATCATGTTGCTCACTCTACTCATTTAAGGCAAAGGTTAAAACGATGTTATTATCAGAATACTCAATGTAGAATTTCTGTGTCAACTCTTCATTCTTTAACATGTCATGTCTTCATCATCATCATCATCATCATCATAATCATCATCATCATCTGCATCACCATCATCGAAATTTGTAATTTCAATTACCTATAAACTTTATTTTACACAAAAAATGAATCGGCAAAATCAAGAATGTGAATTATTTTACAAAATGAAGACTTTCCTGGCTCAGGCTATAAAAACAGACCCTAAAACATGAAACAAATGATCGAGATTGTGACCGTCGTTAACTGTACATGAAAATGGATTATCCAGAATAACTAGATGATGTAATCAGGGTACAGCATCTTGAGGAAAAATGTCTATAAGACTTTTTTTTTAATATTTGTTTCCATTACTTTTAAGATAATATCTTTAGATGTAATGTGACACCAGGGGCCCGTTTCACAAAGCCTTTTTGCAATGCCAAATGACAAATATCAGTGAAAAATTTGCTGATAGCCAATCAGAAGCAAGAATTTCAGTAGCTTATAACAAAAACAGTCATTTGTCACTGATGACAAGTTTTGTGAAACACCCCCCTGGTTGTGTTAGGTTACTTATCACGGTTTGATATTTGTTTGTTCTCTGCAGGGATTTTATTTTGTAGTTTCCTGTATTTTTGTTATATGGCAGAGGGGGGGGGGGGGGGGGGGGTGGTTAATTTGAAGGATATAGGAATTTGTCATCATTCATTAAAAGCGCCATTTCCTTGTTGTACGGCCGGTAGAAATCGTCCAAAATCTTCTTCGTTTGAGGCGAAAGTATACGCTTTCTTCTATTAACGTTTTCTCGAGTTTTATGGATGATTCTGTTCTCTTCTTCCTCGCTGAGTTGTCCTGTAAATATACAAAACATAACAAACATAATTACATAGGCTGGAAATATTTTAATGTATTTATATAAACCTCTAAGAAAAGTCTGGAAACTCAAGTTGGATCGGTTATAGCTGCCATTGGTTTAGTTTATAAAGCTTGGTAGTGTTTTTGTTTTTATGTATTGCTTTAAATTGGGATACGTATTCGTTTATTTCCTTTTGGTTTGATTCTATATATATTTGTAGGTACTAAAATGTAGCGGGACGAGAATAAAGGTAATACAAAGTTTTGGGAAATTTTGAAAATTGGGTGGATAGTGAATCTTTACAGTTTTTATATATTTGGATGCCCCTGTGGATGTATTATAAGTACTAAAAAAATTAGCCCCTAAAACACTTCTGTTTTCGAAAAAAATTGAATATAAAAATTTACCGGTGCTCCCGGTAAATGTTGATAAATTTCAAATAGCGACTTTGACCGTACAATGGTAGCTGCGACCATGAAAATCTCAGAATATGTAGTTGTGATATATAATTTCCAAACGGGAATAGCTAATCGGTCGATTTTAGTCAAGAAACATTGTTTCATAGCTAAATTAATATCTTGACCTTGAGAGGGAGCTATACAACATAAATAGTATATTATTCACAATTTCAGAACTTTAGACTCGATTTCAACCGCGACAACGATCAATGAATATTGTAGGAACGCATATGCTTCCAATGTGTTAATTTGAACCAAATTCATGACCCCATACCAAAACTTTGTATTACCTTTAACACAAATTATTAGTAATTGAGTTTAACATCTACATGTGATGCCCTCTTATCCTCACACTCACTGCCTCTAAATGTCAAAAGACAAAAGGTAATATTTGTGTGTTCCCCCACCGCAAATCAGTTAGTTTGGGAGGGGGGAGGGGAGAGGAGGGTAGGATAGGAAGGGGAATAGGGGAGGGAGACTATATTTCTTGGGCAGCGTACACGGAGAGAGAGAGAGAGAGAGAGAGAGAGGGGGGGGGGGAGGGGGGGAGGCAGGAACAACATTTTTATCTTCATCTTTATTCAACGTTATGGCTTGTAATATAATCAATGATTTCATATGTAACAGAATGTCTTCTTTTTTCCGAATATGTTTAATTTGGTTCGTTGAACGAACAAATTAAATACTTTCTAAAACAAACAAAACAAAAAGGCATTATCATGAAAAAGTGTGTTAAAAAAAATATATGCCATATTTGATATGATTTTGCAGCAATCGAGTGAGCAGTATATCAAAATGTTTAAGGGGCATGGTCATAGGTGAAAATTTGTAAAGTAAGCATTTGTATCATTATGTAGAGCACTCTTCTGTTTTTGAAATATGAGAGTGTGATTATTGGAAATGACAGTGGGGATATTATTCCGAAATGTTTATCCATGAATGCCAAATTTTAAAGAATCTGAAATTGAAATCATGGTGACATGTCCGGCAAGATTCCCTACCATGTCATCTAAAGCATCATGCCAAGGTTAAGAACTGTTTAAAGAATAAAAATATGAAAATGGAAAGGTCGACGTTTTTAAGATATCAGGCATAGAACAGGAAAGTTTTGGATATTTAAAATATGGGATCATTAAATCTGTCACATCTCAAATTGACACTTTAATCCGTGGTTCGTGACACATTCACGATCATCTCTCTAGCATGTACTTATTAATCTTTAATTTCCATTTTACTTCTCAGCGCCTTCTCTTTTGGGGAAAAGGGATTATGCTTTAATAGTCTGTGGTTCTACGATAACAAACTGCTAATTCAAATATTGGTCGATATTTTGATTCATATTTTGATTCATATTGCTTTCTATCCCACTCCTAAAGGGCCGGTATATTTATATACGTATATACAATGTTTCATAATAAATAATTCAAACAGTTTTCTTTACAGTCCTTGTTGAGTTGTTATCCAATACGTCCCCCAAAACAAAGCATCAATGGACCAAAAAATCGACACAATTGTTAATAGTCCTAAATTATAGAATCAACCCATGACAAGTTTTTGGACTTACTCAAGTCAAGGAATTTGATCAGTTGTCTGTAAACACGAAGAGGATCTGCTTGCCAATCCTCTAATCGGATGACGAGTACGCCATCACGTGAGAAAGCGTTCATCCAATCACGAGCGTACACATAATAGAGTCCTGCTTGGAGTTCGGGTATCAGCTTATACGGCTGAAAAATAGGATATAGCAAATTTTGTTTGTAAGATCCAGGAGGCAATGATGAACATTAAATTGTTTTTTCCGATGCCCACTTTTGTGCAGAAGCCGGATGGAAAAAACGATAATGATACCCAAATCGATGCGCTAGTGCCCTTTGGTAAGGCATTAATCCTCATCACCAGGTCCCTCGGTGAGAACCTAAAGCCGTTGGCCGTCTGGTTGCTTATTTACAAGCATTTATGCTTTCTTAGCAGTCAGGTAAAGTAAGCATCATCATCATCATCATCATCACCATCATCATACCAGGGTCATGTCGTTTTCAAGGCTCGTTAAGCTATTTCGGCGTTTTCTTTTATGATTGATGACGGAAAGTGCAATACGATTCACATTTATATATCTTATAGCACAGAGCTCAGTGAATACGCGCAAGTGCTTTGTTTCGCGTAGTTGCCATTCATTTATATTTTCTTAAAACAAACCTTAAAGGGATAGTTGAGTTCTGTTGCAGAGGGCGCTACACAAAATAATTTTTTTTTGTGAGATAATGAAAAACTGAGTGTCAAATTTGAAAGAACATAATATTTAAATGACAAAATCATCTTTGTTTGATCAAAATCGGTTCAGAGACGGCTGAAATATAACGATTTCTAATACTTGTGTACCACCACAAATATTAGATATTTTGAAAAATTTGAAAAAACCGTTAAAAAAAACGAAATAACGCCTTTTACGTCGTATTTTGCCAATGCCGATGTTGGCTTTTTCGTTTACCCACAATTAGCCGGCTCACTTATTGTTATTTTTAATTAAATAATTAATTAACGGTCGCCGTGTTTTTTTGAAAGTGGAGCTGAATTGGTATGATCGTATTGGCTAAATTTCAGACATGTTGGGGTCTAAAATTACCTTCATAGCAATTTTAGGTTCTAAGAGGGCACTATAAATGTCATAGATAAGAATAAGAGCAATAACCATGCACTTTGAAGGCATTTGCGGTCTGAAAACAGAACTCAACTATCCCTTTAACACGATCGCAACTACGTTCCGTACCTTCGATTACATTTAACATCAAAACTGCACATAATTTATATGTTAAAACCAGCAGTGGAGTTATTGCAAAAAGTGATACGGGTTTCAAATATCTTCTATGGGTGAGTGATCGATTTGTGTTCGAAACAGCACCCCTTGTAATTAGACAGCCCCCGAGGGCGTTATTTTTTCTGCGGCACAGATTGGGGTTAGGTGCGTGTTGAGCCTATTGGAAAGTTAAGGGTTAGGGTTAAATCAAGACCTTTTTTTTTTTAAAGCACCAATCTGTGCCGCAGAAAAATATGGCGCCCCCGGGGGATACTTAGATTTGGTTTGGACGGGGTGTGCTGCTCAATCCTCGAAACCCCTACCCATTATTAGGGGTCATTTGGGGGCATTTTTCTCGAAGTAATACAAATTTTTCAAAATATTTGGTGCTTTGGGGGTATTTGCCCCGCAAACACCTACAAATATTGCAATTTTTGGAAATTTTGAAAAGACGGACCCACTTTTTTTAATTGTATTTTTGTTAAAAGTGGGACCCATGTTTAGGGATTTTTGTTGTGAAAAAGTGACCCATTAGAGCGGCACACCCCCGTATGTCCTAATATGTGAGTACCCCCTCCCCCTGGAGACAGCCATCTGAATTAATGCAAATAAGTTATAACCAATGCTAACAGGAGAAGATTGTAGGTCTAATGGAAGCCCATTCTTTGCTTTCAAAGTCCACTCTTTGCTACGATGACTAAATGTGCATTTAAAACACAAATGGTGCGTCAGATCATGCACATAACAAAAAAAAAACGAAATTAAAGCAAGTTGTTAGAGTAAAAACAGAATGTTGGCATCCACAAAGGAGGAGCACCAAAACAAAAAAAAACAAAAAAAATCGACCGTGTTTTATATCCCCAGCAACACCCATTCATGTTGTACCAGATGTTAATATATCCCCACCAAACACCCATTCATGTTGTACCTGACGGGCAAACAAAGGAAAATCAGCACACCGAAGGTTAGCGTACGGCTTAAAAGACATTTGATTACAAGACATTTCAGTGGAATGGGCCTACGTAAAACCTTCGCTGTACGCGGATTATTGTGTCAAGAAATTGTATGCATATTTTAATTTAAGGTTTTCCTATATAGGTGCCACTTTTTTTCTCCACAAGTCATTTATGATTAACCGTAAGAAGGTATTATATATATATATGTGGGTAAAACTAACTTGTTGCAATGCTACTGTTCGTATGTTAAGTATAATTATGTTCAAGGGAACCCTTACTTCGTTGCTATTTTGTATTAAACCTTTTGTTTATATGTTCTTTGATATTCAGTTATTATATATATTTGGAAAAATGCAGAAATAGAATCAAATCAAAAATCAACTGACAAGACCTTTTGGGAGCCTATTCATAAAATCTCTCCAGTTCTGCATAGCTTTTAAAAATACCACTTGTTTGTTAAATTATGTTTGACGAACACGGTGCGAGGAGGGGTCTTGAAACGGACGTCCCTTTTCATATTGAGAGAGAAAGAGGATATTGTTATTTGTTAAAGGCAGGCTTTCGCGGCCCTTTTCTTTTAGGGCAAGCAAGTTGCAGAGGTCCTATAATCATATTAGATAAGATAAGATAAGACAATATTAGATAAGATAAGATATTTATTCGTCTTTCTTGCAAATGTCACAAAGAGCATAACATTAGATCATTACACATTTATAATGCAAAGAAAAATATGTCAATGATAAAAACAAAGTGAACTAAAAGAAAGGAGACCTTGGTAAAAGCAGAGCTTGTAAGTTTTAGGGTCCCCTCTGGACCAAATAATTGGTTGGTACACAAATAAGCAACTAAATAAACATGATGGGAGTAAATATTTGTGACTACTTAGAATACATTGAGAAAAAGGTGGTATAAGAAACAAGAAATGCACACAAATCGGGAGACTCGACTAACAAGACGGGAGAAAAGATATAAATATGAGAAATGATAAAAAAAAAAAAAAAATACAGCAAACCGACAATAGGCACAGCACACAACGGGCACAAGACAACAGGGGGAGGGAATAAAATGCTGACAATCTAAACATATTCAGTTAGACACATAATATCGAGAAGAAGAAAGGTTACATCTATAGTAATACAAAATAACTACAAAAATGAACTACTCTACGAGTCACAGTAGTTAGCGAAATATAAACCTTAAGTGAAAACTTAAATGCAGAGAGCCAGAGAGACTAACATATTGCTGATAAACGCTAGAGCCAAGAGAGTTCCGGAACCTAGGTCCATTACAAACCAAAATATTTTTAAGGTAATGCACAGTTTTGGTAAATTTTGAAAAATGGATGGATAGTAATTATTTACTGTATGTATTATAAGCACTAGAAAATTTAACCACTACAACACTTCTGCTTTCGAGATATTGAATAATAAAAAATGTACCGGTTCTCCCGGTAAATTTCAAATATTTCAAAAGCGCCTAAGGCCATTCCATGGTAGCCGGAACCTTGAAACTTCACAATATGCAGTTCTGATATATAATTTCCAAACGGGAATAGCAAATCGGTCGATTGTAGTAAAGAAACAATTTTTTCAAGCAAAAGTAATATCAGACTTTAGAGGGCGCTATACAACATAAAGAGTTTATTATTTACAATTTCATCACTTCATAGACTCGATTTCAACCGCGACAACGATCATCGAATATTATAAAATCGCATTTTGCTTCCAATATGTTCATTTGAACTAAATTCATGACCCTATACCAAAACTTTGTATTACCTTTAAAAGTAAACTTTGTCCTTACTTGGGGTAAGTGAAACGCAGAGGCATTTCGTGGAGCATGGTCATGAGCTTGACTATTTTTCCTAAAAATGCCGACAAGAGCCTGTGGTAGGACAACATAATTTAAGTCGTACATTAGAAAAGCCAGTTGAGAGGGAAATGATCCCATGGAAAAGGAGAAGCAGTCAGGATCCCCCAAAGCTGTTATACTTACGCAATCAGATGCATATGCACAGTACCGGATGTTATGTTTCTTCACACAGTCCTGCAAACATCTGATAGTTTTGACGACGAAATTGTGAAATGTTCTATTGTTTTTTGGGTGTCTTGGGTGGCTGAACCAATACCATGAGTTCGCCCTGAAAATGAATTAAAGAAAAAACAAGAATAGCAAGTCAATAATAATAAGAATATTACCACCATGAAGTTATATGGTCCTAATCAGACTTTTAGAGGAAATCAACCCCGATTTTAATATACATTAACACAAAATTTGTGTAGGTGTCATTTCTTAAATGCTAAAAGACTACAATACAAACATATATGGAGGGGCCAGGCGCGGATCCAGGGGGGGGGGCGAGCGGGCCGTGATTAAATGCCTAAAACCCCTAAGCTTCCGGGGGCTGTGCCCCCTGGATTCCACCTAGGGCCCTAAAGGGGGCCTTAGATGCTCATCTGACGGTAATTTAATGCCTAGAACACCTGATTTCTGAGGGCTCCGCCCCCTGGACCCCACGCCAAATAGTGTCCTGCCAGTGTCACAAATAAGGTTTCAAAATATCCTCATCTGATCGTAATCAAATGCGTTATACCCCAGAACTTTCGGGGCTCTGCCCCCTGGACCCCGCCTAGGGCCCTTAGGTGGACCCCTGTATGGTAATCTGACGGTAACTTAATACGTAAAACCCCTAAGCTTCTGGGGGCTCCGCCCGCTGGACCTCACACCAATGAGTGTCCTGCCAGTGTCACAAATAAGGTATCAAAATATCCTCATCTGACCGTAATTAAATGCGTTATACCCCAGAACTTTCGGGGCTCTGTCCCCTGGACCCCGCCTAGGGCCCTAAGGTGGACCAATAGATGTTAATCTGACCGTAATAAAATGCCTTAAACCCCTAAGCATCCGGGGGCTCCGCTCTCTCGACCCACCCAGGACCCTAAGGCGGGCCCCTGAATGCTTATCTGACTGTTTTTTATTGCCTTAAACCCCTGAGCTTCCGAGGGCGGACAGGGTATCAAAATATGTTCATCTGACCGCAGGGCTTCAAGTGTTCGGTGTAAAATTCTGAATTGAAAATAACTTGCCTTACTGTCGGATCCCTAACCATGAGGATAATCTTGGCATGGGGTTGTACAGCTCGGATGAGATCGGCGTTGGTAAACAAGGGCTCGGAAGCGTTCGGGTAAGTCTTCGTCCAATCCCGACCGATAGCGTAGGCTGTTGAGATCGACGCATCACCTGAATATTGATAAGAACCAAAAATAGGGGGGGGGGGGGGGACGTGAAACAAACAACAGAGCGTCGATCGTTTCACGAAACCGTCATACAACCTTTTCACACACAGCTAAAGTTCATCGTATCTAGAGCTGATTAGTTTAAAGCTGTTTAACTCAACAGTTTTAAACAGCTTTAAAGAAAATTTTCCCTGTGTGAACGTCGTTTGAAGTCGCGATTCATACGCCGTTCAGCCTTTTCACACTCGAGTTAAACAGCTTTACACTAATCAGCTCTAGATACGATGAATTTTAGCTGTGTGTGAAAAGGCTGGTTCATAGCAGGCTGCAGATTCGAAGTCCGTATCTAGAGAGCTTGACATTTTATGTGTGAACGTGTTTAACCTGGATGGAGCGTGCGCTATGTTTGATATGACCTGGGGGGTGTTTCATGAAACAATTAGTCGGTGGTTTTCACCGACTAATATCATGTTCACCGACAATTTAGTCAGCGCTGACTAAATTTGACCAATCAGAGGCCTGGAAAATAGTCGGTGACAAAAAATTGTCTGTAAACATGATATTAGTCGGTGAAAACCACCGACTAATTGTTTCATGAAACGCCCCCCCCCCCCAGACCTTCAATGCGCAATGGCACTACTGTGCATTTTAAGAGCAGCTAATCACGAAACGATCGCATCGAAATTTCTGTGTGTGAATGATGTCGTATGTAAAGCTGATTCGTTTAAAGCTCTTTAAAGTAATTGAATTTTACTCGTGTGTGAAAAGGCTGCAAATCATGCACAAGGCTACGGTTATGTGCCATTGGCACACATAACATACGCGCACACACACACACACACACACACACACATATATTTAGAGTTCCGACGAGATGCAGTGTTAAAATATTTAGTAAAATTTGTATTCTGCATGAATTATTTCTAAGTTCAGAAGTTTTAGGTGTGTATTTCCAATGTTACATGTTTATAAATATATATATGTAGTAAAATATAGAGTTCACAACATTACAAATAGGATACGCATAAAAGGAGCATGGTTTCAAAAACTTCGCAAGCGCTTTCAATTTACCTGATGAAAATAAATAGAAAGCGCTTGTGAAGTTAGAACCATTTTTTACTACATATATATATATATGCAGCAATGGAAATACACACCCGAATCGACTTCTGAACTCAGAAACAATAAATGCGGAATAGAACTTAGTTTGTATACTTGAATTTAGAGTCGGCTTCTGTATGTCACATTTGTACGACATCATTGTCAGTGCCATTCATCTCACACAAACTGTTTTATCATTAGTATTACTATTACCAACCAATGTTATTAATACAATTGTCAGATATAAATAACCATTATTGAACCTTTAATTCAATGTTTGAATCAATACTGTTGCACGTGATGATTTAACGATCACAGGGAGGATTTGTGGTTCTTAGAACAGCCACCGTTATGACTAATCTTAGTCAAAGGCTGAAACAAAAGAGCTTTGAAACATAATGTATTGGTCGGTATAATTCACAAACCAATATTCCCACTCCATCCTTCTTTCTCTCATTGGCAGTATAACAATACAACGATAGTAGTAGCAGTGATGACTATATAATTGTGCATATGATGTATTTTATGCATGTAAAACTGATTCAAAATAAAAAAGGAATAATACCACCTACCTAAAACCTTCGGATGGTAAGTTATCCCTTGTCTCGTAGCTGTATTGTTGATAAGGATTGGAACTCCAGTAGACTTGTATAGATTTAGATAGAATTCTAGAGAGCTGTCATCAACACCTCCTGTTATATTACGCAAATTCAACACTGCAAAAAAAAAAGATTATTATTTTTTACACCCTGTATCAATGAGCAAGTCCAAGGTATACAAACTAAGACGAACCTGGTGACCACCAATGGTTTAATATCTGTACTATAGCTTGGTTTAGACTGAATATAAAGTTACACAAATAGGGTATTTGTCAGCGCACAACCTACGTTCCGCTAAACCGAGAGTAACACGAGACTGATAAAACAAGTTATTCAAAATAAAATCCCGATAATGAGAAAGTTCCGAAGATTCGTGACGCTGACGGGGAGGAGTAGCTCTATATGTTTCACAGAGATTTTATTTTGTTGCAACATCTGATTTGAATTGTATGGATGGGTTTATTCAGTTTTTGTTCATTGAAGTAAACATGCAGCAAAGTAGGAACATAATGTGGGCGTTAAAAACAGACCCCCTCAATCCCATCAAAAAGATTTTTTGACAGCCCTCTAAAATATATTATCAAGTCTCGCTGTGGCAATATGGGAGACCTTCAAATAAATCTCCTTGATTGTCACCTAAATAAATTCCCGCTAGGTTCTTAGAAGTCTTTCTGAGATGTCCCGCACATAAAGCGTCCAACATGAATAACTGAACGGTCTGCAACACTTATCGACAACATCTTCACAAAAATAATTACAATTTAATTAGATAAATCCTACATATATATACTTATATAAGACATATTTACATGAGCATATTTCCATTTTAATTTTCATCATCAGCATGATCATCAATACTCTTACCATTACAATTTTTTGTCTTCATCATACCCCCCCCCCCTCCCTCCCACGTTATCAAGCAATCACTTATTGTTCTGCAGATTCTTTAATGAATGATTCTTGGTATTATGTTATCAGTTGCATTTTTATTCAATCTCACCATGTATTATCATTATATTGTATATATATTCGAAACAAATTGTTATATTTTGTATAAGTTGTATTGTTGAAATGTAATTTGATTTGTATGTTGCAAAAGAAAATAAATCCATTTTGATTTACTTCAATATGAATTTTATGACATAACATTTAGCATGAATGTGTACGTAGGAAAAGACATAGAAATCAATGAAATCAATGAAACAAATCAAATCATATTCAAATAATGCGCATATTCAATGGGACAGCGACAAAATTGTGACGTGAATTTCAATAGTGCTACAGAGAGAGAGAGAAATAAATGGTGAGAAATAAATTGCTGATATCAGTAATTAATCAATAAAGAGTAGTCTTACCTTCTTGCACGTGACAGGGTGTTCCTGTGAAGCCAAGGCGACGTGGTCCCCACCAGTGGGGCTCTTTGGGGACGTCAACGACATCGGGATGGTCAACGATCTTCGACCAGATGTCGGTCGTCCCGCACTTGAACATACCAATCACGTAGAAATAGGGAAGACAGTTGAGTTCCGCGCCGTCCCGCACCCAGCATGGATTCTTGAAGTTGTCAAGAAAGTGCTGAGGAACTTTCTCAAAGATCTGTTTTGATATCAAATAGTATTCATGTTAAGACCAGACTTGTATCTTTGACATTGGAGGTGGGAGACAGTGGGGGGGGGGGGGGGGGGGGGGGTGATGGCAGGGTATAGCCACAACCTTTCCCCTCGAAACTTTGAAATTATCATGCCAGCACACGACACCTTCTTTACGATCCATTGCAAGATGTATTGATTCCTATTCATCTGCATGTCTTCAATCGGATGAACCGATGAAGGATTTTTTCCTGCTAAAAAGGAAAAACACTCCTGAGTCATACATTGTGAAAAAATGTATGATACCTTTAATAGTAATTTCGTGTGTTGAAACAAATGAGAGAGTTGATCGGCACTATGTCACGGTGACATTACCAATCCAGCCAATTTAAAGAGCCTATAGGTCTACTGGTGACAACCCCAAAACGTCATGATATTCAAAGCACTACTAATGGTATTCGAGAAATCGAGTGTCTTGCAAACTAAAAAAAGGTGGTGAACCAAATTTCCAGAGTTCGGATGAAGTTAGTGCGATTGAAATGGCACCTTTACCAAAAGCATTTCGCGTGCCAAGAACGCAAGGAAACGCCAAACTGGACACTCAGAGATATTGACTTCAACACCAGTACAGAAGGGTCTGCTTGAGAAAAGAATGCCAGAGCAAAAAGGGAACTCAACATAAAAATGGGAGAAAAAATGGTCGGGAACACCGCAAAAGAAAAAAAACTATCAAATGCAAAATGAAAGCGAAGAAGTTGAAGTTAAAGAATAGTCAGGAAGCAATTGGGTGTTGACATGCAACAACGATAAAAAAGGAGTATTTTCTAATATTCTGCGACAAGAAAAACGTTGAACCCTAAGATGAGGACTGGCTTATTGAGTTTCAGAAATTGGCCCATGAAGGGTGCATAGACAACACAGGACTGATACCAATTTAAACGGAATTAAGATTTATTAACATCGCAATTTCAGATAAAAAACATGATTTAAAATAAAGAAGAGATGTTTCTTTTCATAACTTTCAAGGAATCTGCCAATGTACAACGACATTATCTTGTGAAAAACAGAGGCTGATATCTCATTTCAGTGAAAAGTTATAGCAGCCAAATTGACTTCCACAATAAGTATAATATACATATACTGTACGTGCATACATTGAGGACGTGTTTGGTAGGTTTAAATCGCGATTTAAAGATTACTGTTCAAGGTACTATATATGTCCCATTTGCAGGGCCCAAAAATGAAAAGGTTAAACTCCAACGGCATTTGAAAGATATTAATTATTTAGAACTTCCCTTAAAAAAAAAAGGGGGGGGGGGGCTTGAAAATGTCTTTAAGTGGAAAAATAACGACTATTAGTTGTCGAATCGATGATTTTCAGACCATTGTACCGAATGGTCGTACGTTTTATGCTGCGCAAAGATTCAATCAGTTTAATTTTGGCCATTACAAGAAGTGGGTTATTGATGTAGACACATGCTCATATACCCTTTACAGCTCATGTTATGGATGTTATTACTAAAGAAGAAGAAAAAAGCCAGTCACTTACTCAATAGTGTCTGACAGTGAAGTCTAGTAAGTAAACGGGTTTCCTTGCATAATTTGAATATTTAATAGGACACTGCTAACTTTGAATTTCACAGATAGGACATACATGACATATTCATAATTCCTGCAAAGTTCTACAGAATTCGATTTGGCTGCAAAAGGGACATAGTATCTTTAAGTAAAACCTCCAATCGCCATGGGTTCGGTGTCAAAAGTTGATATCAATTCCATTTATGTAATGTGTAAAATATGTTTACATTTTGAGCCGAAAATGTTTTTTTTTTGTCGGTGGAAATTTCCCCCCTAATTTCGGCCCGTATCTGCATATATTATCAGCAGTAGGAACATTATTATTGAACAGGACAGTCAAATGGACTACCTCTAAAACATTTACACATCTGATTCCTGCTCTGCTCTGCTCTGTACGCCAACTTGATATTAGAGTGGACTCTCCCTAAAGTGGAACAGTCGGAGTTATAAAAAAGCTTAAATAACTAAAAATATTCGTCTAGCAACGTCAATGACCTTCATTCAGCCACTCGACAACGAATAACTAGCTAATAAACGATCGATGTAGCTTTCCCCTCTACTGCTTTAAAACTCTGGAACATTCTCCCTCCTCAATCGAAATTATCACCAACAGTAGAACAATTCAAAAAGAGTTTGAAGACATGTCTATTTTAAAACCATACCTATTCGTTGAATTCACACTGCATCCAGTAGAGAAGTGGGAAAATGCAACTATTATTTAAAGTTTCAACACAGAGAGCTATCACTTTTGCACTTTCGAAAAGCCACTCTAGAATTAATCAAGGTGCTTCAAGGATGCGGCCGTAATTGTTGGTCAAACAGCTTGTGAGCGTCAAGTAACGCTCGGCTGGAATGCTTCCCAGGGAGTGGAGATTGTGCACACAGTGTGTGCGGGCAAGCACTGAATCTAATGACCGAGGTAATAGGGACCTTTAGATTTGCGTGGACTGATACGTGTGACGTCCATTCAAGGCAGTGTATTAAAAAGACGTCGATCGTAGCAATACCCATTGTCTTCGTGCGAATCTAAAAGTCCCTAATAATATATTTGTAAAGCGCTTAGAGACATTTGTATTAAAGCGCTATATAAAAATTAAATATTATTAGTATTATTATTATTATTATTATTATTATTATTATTATTATGTACAGCTTGTGTTTCCCCTTTGAACACTTTTTCCACTTTTTTGTTTGTGTGCGCTCAATTTAGATATTAAAATTTGGTATAAAATTCACTCTATTGACATGTACCTTATTCCACTGAATTGACCTACAACGACAATAGAACAACAACAAATACATTTCTCTCGAATGGCCAACACGACGTTTTCGAATCGATGTGGTGTGGTGACAGAAGTATAAATCATTAAACTACTGTGCAAACTCACCTCTGGTGCCCATTTGACAAGCTCTTTTGTGGCACCAGGCATCTTGGGCCATTTACAGGCGACGTCCTGACATTTTCCCTCATCATCATAAGAGAAAAGTCTTGAGTAGTTGGAGGGTTGTGCTTGTCGATACCGAACGTTGTAAATCACCTCCAGTTTTCGTGGGGTTGTTGACTAGTTGTTAAAGTGCCCGTTCAAAGAAAATCACAAATATGGTAAATAACGTATCACTATACACTCTAAAAATAGAGTGCAAAATTCTGCTGTGCAAAATCGCTGTTTAAAAAAGTTGGGTAAAGTATTACCCAACATTGTGCCAAACACCAAGTCCCTTCGAAATGTCATTACACTTGCCATAGTGTCATATCAACATTCGACTGTGCGCATTTCTGGGGTAAGAGAGTAACGATGCAGATTAATATTTGAACCACGCGTTGGGTAAACACAAGTTTTGACACCTAAACGTTGGTATAATGACACAACTGATGTAAAAAAAATATGATTGAAGCGCTAGCGTGGTCGGTCGTTCCGAATTAGCTGTTCGTCGAATTAATCGTGTTCAAGATCGACAGAAGATGGACGACTTTGTTCGAAATAGACTACGATCATGCACTTTGTGTCTTTCCGCAGCATTTATTTGCATGAATGCGTGTAAATCTTCTCAATATGGACATGAAATTCCTCATAATTCTGGACAATACATTATTCGTATGGAGAATGTCATCCGTGATGCAGTCACCTACTGCGAGCACGCCAAGCGAAAGACTGTCTAGCCAAGAGAGAGAGAGGGGTCTGCTACTTATACACTACAATACATATAACATGTACCTTTCCAGCCAACTCCTCGGACAAATTTTCGTTTTTACCCAAGTCTGTGTAAAAATAAAAAATCATACAATAAGGTTGGGTTAAAATTTTACCCAACTTTTGGGTAAAAAAAAAGTAGACGAGTGAATTACCCAATGTTGTGTCAAAAAGGGAACATGGTTGTCGTTGGGTAACATTTTACCTTTTACATTGGGTCAAATATGTTGCACATCAGTTGGGTAAAACATTAAACATTTGCTGGGTAAATTTTTACCCAACCTCCCCTGTGTCAAATTTTACCCAACAAACATGCATGTTCCCTTTTTATCCTCGTAAAGTGTAAAATTTTACCCAATATCGGGTATCTTTTTTTTTTTTAGAGTGTAGAAACTAGTAACCTAACAGATGGACATCTTACACGTTTTAGGTCAACTACATATCAGGTGATTTATAAAACTCCAAATAAAACCACCATCTATGATATACGAGAGATTCGCCAGGAAAATAACGATGTTTTAACGACGTAACATGATGAACCAATCCTGCCCAAGCAGACGACATCCCATAAAGAATGAACATGGTTGAAATGCTTTTTATCTCAAATTATAATGAGTTCAGTGTATATTAATGTGATAATAATAATGATAATAATAATGAACCCTTTTTTGTATAGCGCATATCACTAACACAAAGCAAGTCCCTATGCGCTTAGAAAAGAAGGAAATAGAGATAGGGCAGAATAGAAATGGACATTTATGCCTGATACATCAAAATAACTATGGTGGTATTTTACACCATTTAAAAAGGGATATGAATTCGCTTCTGATAAATAAATTCTTTTGTTTGTAAATACACAGGATAGGGATAACTGAAAAATCAAAGAAACCACACTTTCAAATTGACCCCCCCCCCCCCCCCGGAATGATAGCATGGGCAGCATTTGTTTCCTTATGAAACGCCGAACATACTGTGGTGTATGCAGCTGAAAATACAATGCCGTCTTATTTATTTACAAGCCACGGATTCCTTTATCTTTTTATCGCTGCATTTTTCATCAAAATAATAACATGCGCGGGGTTTAGATGAGGCAATAAATTAAACATTTAGCCTGACGGTAGTGAGGTAAAAGAATTAACTGAAGAGAAGATGACAAAACAGGCAATGACAATGTCATTGGACATCGTCTGCTTGTGCACATCATGTTCAACCCGTGACGTCATACATCCCACAGCTTTCAGAGAGCTCTTCAGGGGCTGTATTTAGGCGTTTTTTAATTGATAATAATCATTTACTTCGAATGTTTCCAAGCATTAACTTGTACAAACCTGGTCCAATCAAAATTTCACCTTTGCAATAACGGCAATAAGTTAGTTTTTTTTTTATAACCAATGAACTAATTGTTAATTCACTTGTCAGGATCATAGATTTCTCTTCCGCCTGTCCGTCTTTCCCCTCTTCCCTTCCCTGGAATCCCTAACCTTTTTTCCTTTTTCAGATCTTCTGATCCCGGTCCAGGATTGTCATCATCACTTTTTTTCTAGCTTGTTTAAACTTACATTCGGTGAAATTCGTGTTTCATGTTTCTGCTCACGATCTATAACTCGTCCACTTTTACTCATGGTAAAAGCGTTGAGAACGGACCCGCCTGGTGACAAATAGTTAACGTAAAGATATGGACCAATCGCCATCGCCACAAGAAGTACCATCTTCAGCATCTAGCATGAGAAAGAAAGAAAGAGAGGGGCGATTAAAGTGTTTATTTTACAACCTACAGAGAGGCGGTTCTCCGATTCCCTAGTTTTCGCTATCACCGATACGGTCAATACGCCCCAAATGCCCGGATCTAGCCTCTTGAGAATCCCTAAGTCTCCAAATATCTATAAAATCAAAGTAGACCTTAATTTCGTTCATGAGATCATTGGTGCACGTATGTGTGTGAAGATTCCCACCCATCCTATAATACATTTATATTTAATGGGTTGTTCAAATCTCCCCCAAGTACTATTGGTAACTTTCTTATATCCTTTACCGAAAGCAAAGTATCATTAGATTGTTCAAAGAAAAGTTTCTGATCTGTCTCTTTATGTGCAGTCGGTACATGAATATTAAACAGCATATATTGAATTAAATTGAAATTATTTTCTTTGCAAAAACAAATTACATTTCAGCGATACAATATTTACAATATATATCCTTTTTTCAACGTGTGCACAAAATAACAATAGAGATGTTGATAGTAAAACAAAATGTAACTACAAAAAGGCTACCAAAGTATTAATTATAATTTTACATGTATAAATTCACATTAATAAGTATGCAGAAGAAGGGATTTCATATTAAGTGTAACATTCTGAAAAAAATATGATCTGTGGTAGTCCTCGTAGCGTGGATAATTAGCACGTGTTAACCAAACATACAGATGACTCAAGACAAATATATAATATCGCAGTTCAGGGTCGTATTTTATTGATGGTAATCATAATACCGATAGTATTACATGGTTTATATACAGTGCGTCCCAGAAAAAACGAAACCGAGAATTATCGATGTTTCATCATAACTTAGTCACATTTATAATTACTAAATGACACATATTTGGAAAGCTTAGATCCTCCTCTTTCATGTGATGCAACACATATGATTCATATTTCACGCATGTGTGGTTTAAAACGAATTTGAAAAGAGGAAATCAAAAAGTCATTTGGCGGACGGCATCTGAATTTCAAGGAGAAAATCACATTTCTAGAAAGTTGAGGTTCTGCCCTTTCATATGACAAATGAGCAAGGAATGACAAAGTTCTGTTTGTTTAAAGTAGTGCTTGCATTTTATCAAACGAATTCGTTTTCACTGGGTGCCCGCCGTAGCAACAAGCAGAGTTGCCAAAAGACTTAACTCCATTTCGTTGACAATCAGCCGTAACGAAAGACTTCATGCATATTTGTCATTGTTTTGTAAAAAATGTGAATATACATATATGCCTTTTTAGTTTTGTTTGTTATAGTATGTTTTTATTATATTTCTATTTAATTCATTAATGGGCTCCATTTACAAGCTTTCCTTCTCAGGGGTCCATAGCCTGTCACAATATTATATTTGTACCAGTACCAGTGTGATTGTAAATTGTTTTTAATAATTGGCTGAATAAATTGAATTGAAATTGAATACGTGAATGAGTAAATTCTGACAAAAATATACAACCCAATCAAAACAAGTTTAATATCAGAAGGAAGCTAACGATAAGTAAATTCATTAACCGCTCACCCCAAAGCCGCCTGACCACAATGGAACGAGTGAGGACTTGCGAGAGTGGCCGTAGTGCAGTTGAAACTATTTATTTTGCTCATCCCCAACTTAAAAGAGACGACATTGTGCAGGATTACTTTTTTCCGACAAAAAGTACAGAGAAAGTGCATATTATTTGTTCATATTATACTTTTTGAAAGGTTATCCAAGTGACACCCAGGCACCCCAATGCTGGAAATAAACGCACTTTTTTTTGAAAACTTCACTTTTTCATGCAAAAAATCGTTTCTATTCGATTATGTTAAGGGAAAGGGTATTTATAAGAATGAACAAGATTATTTATAAGAAAGGAATGGGGGTACTTGTCAAATTAAAGGGGGAATTATTAGAGGTGAAAAGGGACACTCATCAGAGATGAAAGGAGCACTTATCAAGAGGGGAAGGGGCACTTGTCAAAGTAAACCAAGTATCTCTCAGTTTTGAAAAGGGGCAAATATTGGAGGTGAAGGGCACTTATCTGAAGTGAAAAAGAGTAACTTCTCGTACACGAAAAGGTCATTTACTAGAGATGAAAAGGGGCACTTATCATTTGGGAAAAGGGGCACTTATTAGAAAGGAAAGGGGCACATGTGAACAAATAAGTTGCGCATATCCGAGTCCAAGAGGGTGTAGTAAACAAGTAAACAGCAACAATTAAAAAAGAACATCAATACATGAACACAACTCAACTTAATATATTGTGGACAAGATATTTAGGCAGGAACGGAACAGCTAGTTTTCATCTTTTAAAACAGCAGAACTCAACAAATTCAAATTATGCCCCTCTTCTTATCTGATGTTTTGATTCAAATACATAATTTAGCATGTAACGTGTATCACCTCTCGCTATAACGAGATATCGTCAGGTGTTTTCCACTCATAAGTTTAATGAGATTTAAACTGGTAATCTATCACAATCATGACTTAAAAAATGCGTTCAGACTGGTACCTGGCATTTCACTATTTTTTGTTAATACATTGAGTCTTCCACAAGTGCAAAAGAAAGTTAAAGAAACAAGAAAACAAACAAAACCCAAACTGCCATAATCTCCAGAGTATATATCTCCCTTTTGTCAGTTCATAATTGCTACATGTATGTATAGGTACTTGTAACAATTACTGATGGCATAGAAACTTTCAGTTCTTCCCATTCTGTGAAGTGTTTTACTTCCATTAATGTATTAATGATTGTTATTTTTTTAACAGATCAAATACCCTCAACATCGCAGAAAAGATACAGTTGGTTTGTTGGCAATTCCCAGCGGTTCATAGCATCGTAGACATATTGACAAAGAGACAGACAGATGAAGTGTAGAACATCCTCCTCCCTTCGTGTAGATCACATTACAATTATCTAAAATACAAAGCCTTAACATTGTCAACCTGATGAAATTCATGTTGCCAACAATGGACCATCATGACAATATGAGGATACATAGCATAATCATCAAATGACATAAAACAGTTATTGCTCCCACTGAACAGAATGGTCATACATGTAATTGCTGTCCATGTGGTGCAAACATTCCTACTCACGGTATGTCGCAGTATAGGACTATTACAATACCGTGTGCTGAACAGTGTCGAAAGTATTCTATTAAAGCATGTCTCCAAATTGTTTCGTCCCTAAATTATAATAGAAATACACTACCACATAAATTAACTTTGTGCATCTGTCATTATCCTTGTTCAAATCATATTGTTATCAGATTTAAACACATCCTTGTTGTAATTAATTCATTTACTTTCAGATACAAAAAATCTGGAAAATATATATGGAACACCCCTTTGACATTTTTGACATATGATTGAATTTTCAGTCCAAGTACAAGCTGACAGAGAGTGCTTTTTTTATATTTTGTTTACCCCATCCAAGAGAACATCAGTTTAAGTAGTACTGCCCGCACATTGCAGTGTTCTTCACTGCAGCCTCTTTTCAATAAAGCAAACACCTGTTTGGTTATATTGTGACTGTATGACTGTAATACAACAGCAACAATAACAATTAGTTGCCATAATGTACTTGAAGTCTGTATGCTCTCAGGAACTCAGATCATGCACATGCTCTAGTTGAATGAAGAATCTAATAGGAAATACGATTGAATAAGAGAATGCATGAATTTTAAGACTGTGATTATTTTATAGAAATATTACTCAATGTGACTAATACATCCGCATCACCAATTAACATGTAAACATTTAATACTACAGCTAAAAAGAAATATTAAAACAAAAAATTAAAGAAATTAAATGGCATTTTTGGCAAAATTTCGCTGTTACCATGGCAACACCTCATTTGACATACACTAAATGTATGTCTTGCTTATTTGCACTTTAAAGTCATTATGTATACCAAGTTTCATCAAAATTGCTCACAATTGTGGAAGAAGTTCGCTCTACAAGGGTTTTATATAAAAAATGGCATATTTTGGTGCAATATTGTAGTTACCATGGTAACACCTTATCCAATATCCAATGTTTTATTTATGTTTGAGGAAATTTAGTATTTATGACGGTTTATCATTTCTTTTTTTTAAATCAAAATTTATATTTAGGCCTATATGTATTTGCTTATTTATGATTCATTGTCAGAAAAATACTTATTGTACTTGATATTAATATTGTTATCGAAAAACTATATGCTTATATGAATGCAGAAGAAAATAAAACAAAATCAAATCAAATCAAATAAACACAACAAATATCTATTGCATATTCTCAGTTCAAGAGCATCACGTTTCATAAAAATTGCTCAAAAACTAAAAGTAGTTCGCTCAACAAGGTATTTATATCAAATGGCATATTTGGAGCAAAATTGAAATTACCATGGCAACGCATTATCCAACATACTCAAACAATATGTCTTGCACATCCTTACTTCAAAAGCATCAAGTTTACCAGGTTTCATCAAAATAACTCCAAAATTGTGGAAGTTCACTCCACAAGGTTCTGATATCATAATGGCATATTTTTTGAACAAATTAGTAGTTGCTATGGCAACGCCTTATCCGGCATACACAAACACTATGTCTCGCACAGCCACACCTAATAAACATCTTGTGCTTAGAGAGGGATCCCCAAAAGAAGGACGGAGCCCCCAGGCTTCTGAGGGGGTCACCATAAGGTTGAACGGTGCCCCTAAACTGCATTCATAATCGGAGGGGGCTCCCAATGGTGAGACAGAGCCTCCGGGCTTCAAAGATACTTGGAGGGGGCTTTAAATAGATGGGCAAAGCACCCGGTCTTATGATATGCTGAGAGGGGGTTCTCTAAAAGCGCGGTGTCCCTAGACTTCATTCACGCTCGGAAGAAGCTCCCAAAGAGATGAAAAAATGGGAAGAAAGTGCAAGATTGCCCCTGTCTTAAATAAGCCCCCCCCCCCCCCCCCGCTGGCTACGCCAATCATAAAATAATTATAGTTTGCTTTTCTGTTTATAATATAGAACCGGTATTAGGCGTGCAACGTACCCCCCCCCCCCCCCCCCATTCTCTTCCCCATTGGCTACGCCATTCACTAATGAGAGTTTGTTTTTCTTTTCACGTTATTACCGATAAGCAAGCACCCCTCGGACCCCCTTTCCACCCTTGGCTTCGCCAATCAGAAATTGTAGTTTATTTTATTTTTATTTTTTTTATTAAGCCACTATATTTTTTCTCTTTATTTAAAGGTAAAGACCAGTTTTGGAAACGCCCCCCTGTCAAAATATGAAATGGAGGCTCTTATTATCAATCATGTCAAAGAATATGTTTTGACTAATACGTAATCATAGGCGCCGGAAGTGGGGGGGGGGGGGGGGACATAACAATAATAAAAACCTGAATTAAATCACATTTAAATTCCAATCAAAGAAAAGGAAAAGTGAACAAGGAATTAAACTTCCTAAACATCCCGCATGCCACCTATATTTATCAATGGAGGTTTTTATCATAGCGAGACGCGCATATCGTGGAATTATTGTGTTTTTTGTTATAGGGGTGAGAAGACATGAGCCCCTGAACGCTGGCGTACTGATTGGGGGGGGGGGTGTATTTCTTGTTCGATACCAGTGATTTACAAATGTTGCTGAAATTACATGATTTTCGGTATTTTTTCTCATTTTTTTTGTATATCATACCTTTTTATGCGTTTGTTGGAAGATTAGAAATTCCCAAATTTACAGTCGGACGAAAAATAAGCTTATTTAGAAGCCGTCATGTCAGGGCCTGTAGAATGTCTGGGCTCGTCACTTTTTGAAAAAGTATGTTACAGAAAAAAAGAAGAAAAAAAGTGACCTGCCAATGTCACGAATGAGGTATCAAAATATGCTCATCTGACCTTAATTAAATGCCTAAAACCCCGGAGCTTACGGGGGCTCCGCCCTCGGACCCCACCAAGGGCCCTAATGCGGTCCCCTTGATGCTCATCTGACCGTAGTTAAATACTAAAACCTCTGAGCTTCCAGGGGCTCAGGCCCTGGACCCCACGCCAATTTACGCTCTACATATTGCTCCAGTTGTCTCATTGTCGCCAGCACAAACTTAGGCTAATTCGCGTATATAGCAGACGGCAATCCGCGGATCAGACGACACGTGATAGTGATTTTGTATGTGAGATTGCTTTGCTCAATATATAAAATACAAGAATCTTTTCCATATTTTTAAACTATCATTGATATCTGATAATTAAACAGTTAGTAAAAGAAACGTACCAAACTACATAATACAATGAAATACTTGACTGAAAGTAGGGGAGTTTAATGTGGTGCACAATTGCACCCCTCTGTTAATAATCGAATAGTCCATGGTGGTCATGAATATTCATGTTTTTGCTTACCTCGGCAAAATGCTTGCCTATACTAAATGGAAAAATTACGGTGGGGGGTTGGATGAAATGGACATAATGGACAAATCAAAACTGATCTATTATAATTCATGCTTCTTATCCTTCGTGTGCTTGATTTATAACCTTACAATCGCGTGGTAATTGAGTCCAAAGTTCGACTTGTTGTACATGTGCTATATAGGCAATGGCGAGCTTGCGACCTATTTTGATAAAATTACGGTGCGTTAACTTTCAAAATTCAATGGGACATAATGGTTCCAATCAAAGAGCTAGTGATAACGTACGTCGGGGTGGATGTGCTTTTCGTTTAAACAAAAAATTAATTTTAACGATTTTTTTTTTTTTTTTTTTTTTTTTTTTTGGGGGGGGGGGGGGTAAAAGTCCATAGGCAATCGTACATGTTAGGCCGCTGG